>AJWJ01000113.1:0-51768 GCA_000277445.1 Polysphondylium violaceum | reverse complement strand
CTAACTTTACTGTTATTTGTCCTGTACCCTAATGATCATAAAAAATATTAGTATTCATTTTTTGTTTATTTGATTTACATTCATACTTGAGTAAGTTCAGCAGTACCAGTGGCAACTTGAGAAGTGGCAGCTTTGAAATTACAGACAGTTGAATCAGCAGAAACAAAAGCAATACATAAAACTAAGGCAAGAAGAGCAGAGAATCTCATTGTTTTGATAAAATTAATAGTTAAAAGAGTTAGAAGATGAAAATGAAATATATTTAAATAATTTTTGATAAAGTTGAAGTTGATTTGATTTAATGATATAAGAATAGCTTCTTTTCCCTTTTATACTTTTTGATTAAGCACCCTGGCAATGACCACCTCTACCACAAAGTTGCAAACAAAGCACCTCCAAACAGCATTTCATTTCTAGCCGACCATGATAGATGTCAATTTTAGAGATTTATCTGATTCATAAAAAAAATGTCTTAAAAAGCTTAGCCTCGAGGGAAGGTTAATTGAAAAGGGTCAAATTGACCACGATTCCAAAAATCAAAATTTTTTACAATAATGGCGATGAAATTCAGAATTTTCAAAAAATAGATAAAAATAGGATTTTTTTTTTTTCGAATCGTGATCTATTATTTCCTAAGTTGAATCCTAGAAATCAAAGAAAACAACCAAGATAAGAAAACAGGTAATCCATATACTAATCTATTATTAATAAAAAGAGATACAATTTTGTAATAGATATTTTGTGTTGGTGATTTCGAAACACGTAAAAAAATTGACCCCCACATTGTGTCTTTCTCACAAAAACTTAAGATACAAATCTTGTAAGATTTTTTGTCAACCACACACAAACACACACACAAATACCAATGATAAAAAATATTTCTTTTTTAGTTATATTTGATAGATTTTCATGATAGTTAACAGATAAATGTGTTTATTTTTTCCAATTTGGGGTATTGTGTTGACACAAACGATTACAAATTAACTTCATTGATATTAATTTTTGCCCCATCCCCTCTCCATACTATCCTATCCTATCCATTTCGCACACATCATTTAACAATAAAATAATCAAAAACTAACAATTTGTATTATTAATTTATATTTTCTGCAATTCTGGTAAACAGGTTGATTTGATTATCAATGTGTATAATTCCAATCCTGAAAAAATGTATGTAATTGAATGAATTTTAAAAACATATAAATAGACACCTCATTTCGTTAATATAATCAATATAATTCTCCAACTTTACTTTCATTCTCTAAATATCTTATAAACATGATTTTCAGTAAGTATTTAATTTTGGATTTATTTAAACTTTACTTTTTTTGCTAATAGATGAATTGTTTTTTAACAGAATCTTTGGCCTCAATCAATAATAAATTTGAATTTAAATCCAATGCCACCGTTTTAGGCTCATGCCAATTAACGAGACAAGGTCAAAATATTATTACCTCTAGCAACGGGAGTCCCTTTCTTAACCAACCATTCTGGGCCAGCTTTTAATAAATTTAAAAGCGATTTTCTAAATTTCTGTTAATTCTATAAATATTGAATTAAAAATAAAAAAATAATGTAAATTTGATTGAAAGAGTCTTATCAACATTTAATTTAAATTAGGTAAAAAAAACATATTTCAGATTTGTTTTTTTTTTTTTTTTTTTTTTTTCATATGATCATCACCCATGAAAACGAATCAAAGATTTCTTAAAAGTATACTAGGCGGTTTAATTCTAAATGCAAGATTTTATTCAACTACCACCGGTACCGCGACAACAAAAGTAAACAAAGATTCATTAGATAAAGTTAATCAATTAATCAAGTTATTCCCAAAAGTAAAGTATGGGTTTGCTTATGGATCAGGTGTTATTCCTCAACGTGGATATCAACAACAACAACAACAACAACAAAATGATACAATAGTAAATACCAATAATAAACCATCACCAATGATAGATATGATATTTGCAGTCGAAGAGCCTATTGAATGGCACAATGAAAATATAAAAAGAAATCCATCACACTATTCATTCCTATCATATGCGGGCCCCTCTGTCGTAGCAAAGGTACAACAAATCGGTGGTGCTAAAGTTTATTTCAATACTCTATTAAACCATAATGGAATTGTATATATTACTCTTACTATTCATTCATTCGCATTGATTATTATTTCTAACAACCTACTCTATTGCAATAGAAATATAAATACGGAATCATTGATTATAAAGATTTAGTTGATGATCTAACACATTGGAAAACATTATATGTCTCGGGTAGAATGCATAAACCGATATTAGAATTACCAATTGTAAATGAAAGTGTATCAAAAGAGATTAATTTATTAAACAAAACAAACAATCTATCCTATTGTATAGCAGCAGCATTATTAATGTTACCCGAAACATTTACAGAATACGAATTCTATCATAAAATCTGTTCAATCTCTTACAATGGCGATATTAGAATGAAGGGTGGCGAGAATCCCAATAAAATACATAATTTGATAGTGGACAATATCGATTCATTTAGAGAATTATATTATCCAATCATAGAAGATCATTTTAGTAATTACATTGAAGTGTTACTATTAAACAATCAACAACAACAAGAACAATTACAACCATTTTCAAAATCAATCATTATGGATAATATTAATAATTTTAAATTGTATTCAAAAAAACAGTCAACTCGAGATGTCGGATTGACCATGATGTTTCCAAAAGAAATTAAATCGGAATTGTTAAACAAAATGAGAAAGAATATGAAACTAAACAATGGCCAAATGTTGACAAATGAACAAGATGTTTCAACCATTATTCACAATATTGTATCTTCAAGTAGCTTTTACCAATCTGCCAAAGGTGTTCTCACTGCTGGCATCATGAAATCCATTGAATATATTAGATTAAAATTAAAATCCTCAAAAAAGAATTAACAACAAATAATGTATTTCACACACCAACATACTATTATCAAAGAGAAGAACAAGAAGATATAAATAATAAACATAATGTTGTTGTTAAAATATAGAAATAATATTACAAATTTATTTAAAAAGGACCTGAGTGATTAATAATCATGATTATTAATTTTTAAAAGCTTCAAATTTACCAATTGGGAAATATTTAGTAGAAACATTACCACCATCGACACTCTTTAATTCAGAGCAAAGGGCTTGAACTTTACCAGAATCGAGATCGACAATTGCAAATATTTCATTCTTGAAATCACGATTTTCAGAGCAATAGTCTGGAATTCTGTATTTAGACTCTTTGGCAACAGAGGCTTTGTAGGCAAAGGAGTGAAGACTTGATTCTCTGATGTAGTGACTGTAATTTGAGAAACTAGTGGTTAAATTGTAAATCATATCACTGCCTTCCATCTTTTTGATGAGTGAGACACGGCCTCTGATGACAGTGTTTTTGTTGTCGACGGTTTGGAAGAATACATAGTTGTCTGATGGGTTTCTTTGTTGGACGTATTTGAGGGTGGCAAACACTGGGAATGGAGTTTTGTTTTTATAGACAAATGGGATGACGGTGGTGTTGTTCAAGTCGTCTTTGATGGTGGCACGGAAGTTGATTTCCGATGGGAGTGATGGATGGGATCTGACGAGACGTTCACTGACACTGCCTGGAATTTCAATTCTGAGATTGGTAGAGAGTTTGATGGTGTCACGGGACTCTAACAAGACCAAAGCAGGTTCCCAACGCCAGCTATAGTCGTAAGCGCCACCTCTCTTGGTGCCAAAGAAGGCTGGGATGGGTGCCCATTCGCCATCGGCTTTTTGGTACTCGCCAGTGAGTTTGGTGAGAGTGATTTTCTTTTCGGTGGTATTAACAATTTGGAAATCAGTGTAGAAAGAGTTGAAAAAGGTGTTGTTGGAAGTGGTGTGTTGACTGCATTCTGAACGAGTGATATCGATTTGCTCAAACTTGATACCGCTGGCACCAGTAACATTGGCAAATGTAGATGCATCACCACCGTTGCCACCCTCGGTGACATAGTAGTCCATGTCATAGTCTGGATAGCTCTCACCCTCTCTGGTCTCTTCTGGTGCTTTGAAATTAGATTCAACGTCATATTTAGAGTAGGCCTCTTGGACAATGACAACATCACGTGGAGCAATTTTGGTTGGTGAGGTGATGGTGATTGGTAAGCTCTTGATGGTGGGTCTTGCAGATGAAGCTACCTTGATTTCCAACTCGACAGTGTCAACAACTTTACCCTTGACATTGAAATAAACACGGGCATAGGTTTCTTGACTATCGTCCTCCCAATGGCAAATCAAATGTTTACCTTCCTTGTGGTAGTCTTGTAAATCTGATGCATCAAACAACTCTAAACGGAAAAGTTTTTTATATTGACTAATGGAAATGTACAATTTGTTTTGTGTATGTAAACCAACACCAACTGAAATAGTAGTATCATCTTTGAAATTTGTAACACTACCAGACATCCATGATTTTGTGCATAATCTAAAATGTATATATAATAGTATGTATGTTAGTATTATCCTATCTATCCACACCACCTATCCAATAAAAATAAGAATACAAACTTGAATTGATCATTCTTCCAAGTTTCAAAATCAATTGCAACTAAATAATCAGATTCAACAATTGAATCTTTGATTGCACTATGTGGGGAAATGGTGTAACCATCACTTGTTTTAAGTTCAGAGATGATGAAATCTGTTGCATCGGCAGAGTATGAGGCAAATTTAGTGGCAATGTCTTTAAGTAATCTAGACACTTTATCATCACCATTACCTGATGGTATGACTAATTTATTATCTTTCCATGCAACCTTTAATCTCATGTTTGTGTGTTTTGAATATGTGAATGTAATTGAATTAATTTAAAATGTCTATCCTCTTAAATAGTTATCAATTTACTATGGATGGATATTTTCGAAAAAACAAAAAAAAAATTTAAAAAAAATTAAATTGCAGATATTTGCAAAGTTTTTTTGTTTCAAGAAAAAAAAAAGAAAAATTTCAAAAAAATATGAGATAATGAGGGGATTCTTATTTAGGAATCAAATCACACTGTCTCTTATAATAAAATAAGAGTGTGATTGTCTACTCTTATTTGAGATTGTTTATGATTGGATTTGTGTCCAGACCGTAAAGGTCACCAGACTCATAGAGACTTTTCTCTGTTCACGTAAGCCTCTTTGGAACAAACTAGGAGGGGCGTGTGTATAATTTTATTTTCATCGTCAATTTATAGAGTATCGAGTAAATTTTGGAAAATATGTTGATTTGAAAGTCCTTCTTTGATATCTTCGGTGGAAAAATGAATGACTATTTGCTCATCATTTCCAATTATATCCATTAGACCCGTTGGTGTTATTGAATTTAATACATCACCAAATTCTGTTCTGTTTTTTTTCAGAAATAAGAATGAACATCATTAAAAATAAGTAAAAAATTAGAATATTGTTAATTGTTTGGCTATTATTATTAAATAAATAATAATTATTATTATTATTATATTGAAATAATAAATATAATTATTTGATTTAAATAAATAAAATAAATTCCAGAAAAATAAATAAAATAATACTTACAAACTAAGTACACTAAGATAAACTGATTTACATACACTTATGTATGCTTTATAGAGAGTTGAAATTTTAAGATTTTGTTTTGTTCTAAATACACTGAGGAGAATGACTTTTGCTTGGACAGGGAGGGTTTTTATGTTTTGTACAGTTTGGTTATCAAATGTATCGGAAATGATTTGACTTAGATCATCCAGTGTAAACAAATGCTCACCTTCAAAACTAATTGTACACTCGTCGTCATTGTTGTCTTGATCTAAACCCAGTGATTCAAATTTTTCAGTGATCATTCTTCTTACAATTTGTAATGCTTTTCTAATGTCACCGTTAGCAGCTACTTTTGCACATAAAAAGTTTAGTGTGTCTGGTTCAATGATTTTGTCAGAGAAACCTTCGTCTTCAATACCCAGATCCGATATTGTCTGCTCGATACGGTATTTGATAATTTCGCATATCTGCTCGCTTGTATAGGCCTTGAACTCAATCACGGTTGGTTCGATCCCTTTTTTGGCCAGGGTTGGTAAACATTTATAGACTAAATCCAATGTATTTGCAATTCCAATTAAAAAAAGTTTGGAATCTTTTATATATGGACACTCGTACAAATCATATAAAATGGAACTATATTTAGATATTAAAAAATCCACTTCATCCAATACTAAAAATCTGTATCATCCGATTAATATAATGTGTGTCAATGACTATTATTCACTGCATACATACATCATTTTATCTTTTGTAACTATTTCTTTTATACCTTCAAAACACTTGTCCTTTGACTTTGTCGTTGATTTTGTTTTTTTTAATTTTTTATAAATCTCGATATATATATTTGATGGATCTTTCAAGTCCATGCAATTGATATAGACTGTCATCCAATCTTTCTATGATTATTGTGAATTAATATTACTTCATGGTGATTGTTTTACCAATAGTGTCATGCGATCTCTATTGTAATGACTTACATTCTTTGAAATATTCCTTAATAAAGTTTTAACCGTTAAACTTTTCCCTGTACCGGGTGTACCGGCTATATACAACGAATCACCGGTCAATTGCCTTCCTTTTGATTTCAGTAGTGATCTAAGTTTTTTCAATTCTTTTGATCTACTTGGTATACTATCACTGCTATCACCACCACTACCATCATCACCTCTACCTATGACATCTTCAGTTTGAGAGAATTTTTCATTTAATGATTCTAATAATGTTTGCATATTATATTATTCTATATATGTAACATACGATCAGTCAAGTTGGTTGTCTGCGCACAATATAGAACAAACTCCACCTAATATCTATCTATAGAGATAAAGTTTCTTGTAAAAGCTCATAAAAAAACAATTATATTTTTAAAAAACAATTGTATTTTTTCGCGACTGCTTGCATTCGTCTTTGTAAATTTGTGTGTGTTTTTTTTTTTTTTTTCAAATTCCAAAACTAATGGCGGGAACGAAACAAGTAAATCAAGAGATAAACTATTGTATTCTCAATATTGAGAATATGTCGAGATACAGATAATTAATGAAATTTATAAATTTTGTATCTCCCATAACGCAATAGATATGAAATGGCCCTATCCTATGATAATGAAAAAAAAGAGTTTTTAGGATAAATTTAATAATGGGGGGTTGGAATCCAAAGATTCTTGGGACATTTAAAAATTAAAAGATTCCATCTAGAATGAATCTTCTTCACACCCTCCACCCGATGATTCATAATTAGCATACAAACGTAAAACTATTTTTTAAAATTTTATTTTTATTTTTTTGAAATTTTTTTTTAGAACAGGGAAAAGGGGTTGATTTTGCATTTTTCAATTAGAATTAGGAAAGAGGCAATATTGCAATTCCTAAGAATATATAATAATGAATCCCAATAGTCTTCCCCCACCATTGACACCATTGGCACCATTGGCACCATTGAGTGGCAACCAATATGGTGATAGTACCAATAATAATAATAACAACAACAACAACAATACCAACATCCCGAATGACAGCAATAAAAAGTTTTTAAAAAGAGGAATAGATGAGCAAACGATAGGTATGCTGATGTTGGCCTCCATAGTGGGAGGTATCGTGACATCGGCTGTTGTCACACCACTGGATGTCGTCAAGACAAGATTGCAAACACAGGTTGATAAACATCACATTCCATCAAGTAATAGTACTATTCATAACGCAAATAAAGTTAGATTCAAAGGAACATTGGATGCCTTTTCAAAGATTTATAAACATGAAGGTATTTTTACACTGTGGAGAGGCTTGGCACCCTCTCTGTTGATGACTATACCAAGTACAACAATGTATGTAGTTGGAGTAGATTTGTGTCGATAGATTTAGATACTAATTCATCTCTCTCCCTCGATATATAATATTTATATAGATACTTTACTTCATATGAATTTTTAAAAGAAAAGATATATATTTTAAATAAAGATCAAGGGTACTATACGGTGCCTTTGATAGCGGGAACCATAGCCAGGGTGATATCAGCCACTATTACATCGCCTTTGGAATTGATAAGAACAAATTCACAAGGTGTCGTTACAGAGAATCATAAAAGATTAAATTCAATTACATTGTTTAAAGACATTATAAAGAATGTTGGTGTCAAGGGATTGTGGAGAGGACTTTCACCGACTCTACTCAGAGACGTACCTTTTTCCGCACTCTATTGGGCAAACTATGAAGTCATTAAAGCGAAAATGATGATTTCAAGAGATCCCTCTTACACAAGACACACAAAATCACCATTTTTAACAACCTTTGTCGCCGGTGCTACATCGGGCACCATTGCTGCCGTTGTCACTACTCCCATCGACGTTATCAAAACTAGAATTCAAATGACAGTGCAACAATCAAAGGTATCAACGTCTGCATCAGGGACAAAACCACCTGTAGTTTCAACATCGGCAATATACCATTTCAAAGAGATTATCAAACAGGAAGGATGGCAAGGTTTGACAAAAGGAATGGTACCTCGAGTAGCCAAAGTTTCACCCGCCTGTGCTATTATGATTTCAACTTTTGAATGGATTAAAAGTTTAGATTAAATATTTATTATATCACTAGATATTATCATCATTCACAAACACTTAATCATCATCATCATCAGATCATATATCTCCCACACATCGATCGATCAGATTTATCTTTTTTTTTTTTTTTTTTTCTTAAAACTTGTTATTGTCATATTTTATTTATTATTATGTATAGATTTCGATGTGAAGGCTAAAGCAATAATAACATGACAATCTTCACAAACTCTGACCGCTTTACCAATGTAACCTTTGACATTAATATATTTTGAACAACATTTGGAACAAAATAAAAGACCACAGTTACGACAATGATGCTATATGATTATTATTTAATGTTAATATACGTTTATAGATTGTTATTTAATAAAATACACATACTCTTCTTCTAAAAATAGTGAAATGAGATTTACAACGATGACAATCCATTTGGGTATCATCTGGAAACCATAATGCTATGCCTGTAGGTGAAACATAGCTCAAGGGTTTTTTTGATGATGGAAATAATTGATTGTTAATTATATTATTACATGATTTACTAGTGTCCTTACACGATTCATCATTGAGAGTGATGTTAAGCTCACTATAATTTAATGATAAATGTTGAGTTTGGTTATTATTAAATTGTTGCTGTTGTTGTTGAGTTTGACTATTATTAACTTGTTGTTGACTATTAGTTGATTGTTTTTGTTGTTTTTGATTCTCAATCATTACCAAATCATTTTGAATTTGAACTTGTTTTTGGTATTCAAAGTGTTGAAGTTGTTTTAATAGATAGTCAATTTGATCTTTTTGAGTGGTGATTTTCTTTTCATATTGATCGTTTGTGATTTTGATTTGTTGATGAAGTCTTTCAAATTGATCTTGAACGAGTCCAGTCCATTTATTGAAATCTGTGATTTGCTTGTGAATCTCTTTTTGATTGCTTATATATTGGATCTTTAGTTTATTGGATTCATTTTTAATTCGAACCAATTCATCACTAATCATTGTTGGATTCCAATCGTTGGATTGTATTTTCTTTGAATTTCTTTGATTCTCTTTAATCATACTCTCTTTGAGTGCTCTTTCAACTTGAATATTTTTAATACCTTGTATCCAATAATGCATCTATATGAATTAGATTAGTATCGATGTAATAATAATAATAACCTCCAGAGTAATAATGATAATACTTACATCAAATTCATTTGAAGCTTTAAATATATATACTCTATCAGGGACTTTAATGGAAAATATCCATTGATGTGAATGGTTATCAACTTTATGATTAGCATTTAATGATGATCTTAAACTACCTGTACTATGACTGTGTTCATAATATCCACTTAATCCAGATGTAATTGAACTATTACTACTCGATAAACTACCACTACTATTATTATTACTACTATTTACAAATGATGCCCTTAGATTATCACTACTATTATTAATATGATGATTGGCATTGTTATTGTTATTCACGACACAATCACTAGAATGACTAAAACCTCCTAAAGTATTACTACTACCCTTATGATTATTGTGATGATGATGATGGTGATGATGGTGATTATTACTATTACTATGAGAATGAGACAAAATACTAAATAAAGATTGATTAATGGTTTCAGATTTATCCAACAACTTGATCTCTTCAATGTCTGTCAATAGGATTGAACCTTTTAGTATGGATTTATCCTCTGTTGTATAGTAGTTTAGGGATTCACCTTCGACCACCATCCATCTCTTGTACCATGATTTAACATATTTCCCCAACTTTATTATGTACCCTTGGAGGGGTTGATCATCATAGGATGATGACATCCTAATATATAGTATATTGGTATGGTATTATTGGTATGACTGCTGTATTATTACTGTATTACGATGATTACTATTACTATGATGACAATTACTACTATTACGGTATCTATAAAACAGTATTGATCGCGATGGCTATTGAAAAGAAAAAGCGGGTGTAGGGGGTAGGAGAAAAAAAATCAAGTTTTTGCAAAAAAAAAAAATCATGCGAGAAATTTGCGCACACCCATCCCTACAAATCAAGATTGTTTTCAATACAAAAATTTTATTCAAGAGTATGTCCTGGGACTAACATAGGGCAAGTTAAAGAATACTGCAATACTCTTTTTTCACTGTATTTCTCAATAAAATGAGCATGTGATGAGATATTTATCGTTGTTGTAAATTAGGAATAATGATAGAATCAGAGAAAAAAAATAAAATTCAAATTCAAAAAAAGTGTTGTTTTTTTTTTCATTCTTTTTTTTTTTTTTTTTGTTTTTTTTTCATTTGAAAAAACTGTGGATCTTCATTTTGTATAGACTTAGACCCATAGATAGATAGATAGATAAACACACTCTTGTTTGACTTCATAGAGAGTGTAATCATACAACACACACATTCGTATAGCAAAGAAAAGAGGGATTAGTAAGACCCGACGCGTCGTAGTGTTTTTAGTTTAGTGTGTATTGTGCGTGTACCTTTATTATATTATATTATATATCACATTATATCATATATTTATTTCAACGGCCCAAACTTCTTTTTATATTATTTATTTTAAACTTTTTTTTAAAAGAAGATTTGTAGATATTGTATTATATCTTTTGTGTGCACACATATATCTTATATTTTATTATTACACATCTTTTAATTAATCAATCACATTCTTATTATTATTATTACTATATATTATACATATATAACAACTATCGTTCGTAGATTATATACATAACATCACATCAATCATTATTATTACAACAACAACAACAACAACAACCAATCAATCAATCACAAGAATAAGTTAATATGGGTGTTCCAAGATTTTTTAGATGGGTATCTGAAAGATATCCACAAATTTTACAAAAGATATTAGATTCACATCCACCTGAATATGATAATCTGTATTTAGATATGAATGGTATCATTCATGCCTGCTCACAAGAATTTGCAAATAGTCTAATTGAATTCTCTGAAGAAGAGTTGATTAGAAAAGTATGTAATTACGTAGACAGACTATTTCATACTATTAGACCTACAAAATTATTTTATATGGCAATCGATGGTGTTGCACCAAGATCAAAGATCAATCAACAAAGACAAAGAAGATTTTTATCTGTACACAGAGACGAAAAACTCAAACAACAATTAATAGCCGAAGGTAAACCTGTGCCCGAAGTTATTTTCAATAGAACCGCTATCACTCCAGGTACTCAATTTATGTTTAATTTATCTGAATCTCTTCAATTTTATATTAAAAAGAAAATATCTGAAGATTTATCATGGAGACAAGTTCAAATTATTTTCTCTGGTCCTGAAGTAAGTTGTTATTTATTATTATTATTATTATAGTTATCAAAAGATATATAGAGTAGTTATTAACAAATCTATAAAATTAGAATCCAGGTGAAGGTGAACATAAAATTATTGATTATATTCGTAAATATAAAGCCAGTGCTGATTGGGATCCCAATCAAACACATTGTTTATATGGTTTAGATGCAGATTTAATTTTATTAGGTTTAGTTACTCATGAACCAAACTTTTCAATTTTACGTGAAGAAATTTCATTTAAACCAACTAAAAGAAAATTAGATTTTCAATTATTACATATTTCACTTTTAAGAGAATATTTAGATTTAGAACTAAGAACTGATTTAGATTTTGGGTAATTATAGATATATTTGGAAATATAGATATGGATAAATATTAATATTTAATTTATAAATAATAGATATGATCTTGAAAAGATTATTGATGATTTTATATTATTAATGATATTTTTTGGTAATGACTTTTTACCTCATTTACCATTCTTTGAAATATCAAAAGGTGGTCTTAATACCATTTTTGAAATTTACAAAAAATGTTTACCATCACTAGGAGGTTATTTGACTGATGGCGCAAGTTTGGATCTAGACAGATTACAAATCTTTTTGGTACACCTAACTAAATTTGAAAAACAATTACAAACTGGTTTAATTGATGAAGATGGTCAACAAGAGGAGGAGGAAGAAGAGGATCAACAAGATGGACTTGGGGTATTGGATCACGAAGGTTTGGAGGAAGAGACTAACAATGATTTGATGAAATTGGCATTCGAAAGAATTAAAAGCCACTTTAAAGAGGACCTTGATCCAGAACAAGTGAAAAAAGACATGGATTTGGAGAGTAACAATGCCTACTATAGAAACTATTTCCCACAGTTTCCAGAAGAACAACCAGAGCTCACTGAAACCTTTAAGAGATCGGTGGTGAAATCCTTTGTCGAGGGTCTAAGTTGGGTATTAAACTATTACCACAACGGTTGCATCAGTTGGACTTGGTTCTATCCACACTACTATGCACCATTGGCTGCTGATTTCAAAGACATTGCCTCATTGGATATCCAGTTTGAACATGGTGAACCAATCTCACCTTTCCAACAACTGCTCTCTGTATTACCACCACAATCAGTCGATCTATTGCCATTGTGTTATCAACCATTGATGACAGATCCTGCATCACCCATCATTGATTTCTATCCAAAAGAGTTTGAAATCGATACCCGTGATCACCATTACTTTGACGGTATTGCCGAGTTGGGATTTGTCAGTCACCAAAGACTCTTGGATGCCACTGCAGAGGTTGCTGAAAAACACAATGGCAATCCATTCACCCAAGAGGATCTCAACAGAAACACAATCAAGAACGCCGTTATCATCTACCATGACGACGACGTAGACATGGACGTCGAGTCACCCAACACCAGGATATTCCCAAGCATCACTCACTCGAGTGCTACAACCGAGGACATTGTTTTGCCACACCACGACAATGGTCTCAGACCATTCCGTTATTGTCCCGATGTTTTGGTTGGCACCGAGTCGCCCTCTGGTTTCCCCACCTTACAATCTCTTCCCTTTACATGGAAGTACATGAACAGTGTCGTCGATGTATGGGGTATGATGTCGCGTAAAGAATCTTTGGTTGTCGTGCCACCATCGCCATCGAGTCACGATCTCCTTTCACTCAAATCTCTGATTGGCACCCTATGCTATGTCAATTGGCCCTACCACATCGAGGCAAAGATTATCGCCTTTTCCAACTCTCATCAAAAGGTCTACAAAGAGTATGTCAAGGACTACAACACCTCTATGAAACTCACCTTTGTTGACAATGCCAAGAAAATGAAATTGGGCTATCTCCGTAAAGGTATTGATTTGTATGCCGAGGATGACAAAGAGAAACAACAGCAACAACAGCGTAATCTTGGTTTCGAAGACACCAAATCAATATGTGTCCACGTGTTGAAATTGGTTGGCGTCGAGACATTACCTGGCGGCAGAACAAAGAAACAATACTCTGACGAAGAGGACATTTTCCCAATCGAGTTGATGGTGGCCTATGACAAAATGACATCCGACTCTAGATTTGAGGAACTCAATGAATTGCCATTTGAAAAGAGATTCCCTCTCGGCAAGCAAGTGTTGTACACTAAAAAGGACTACTATGGCGCCATTGGTACCGTCACCAACCACTATGACAATCAATTGCAATTGGATCTCAGAGTGCCATCCAAAAACTTTGACCTCCACTTTGGCCACAACTGTGCCAAGGAAGAGACAGACTATTACTCTATTGGACAAGTTGCAAAAATGGCACAAATCTCCATCTCTAACGTCTCTCTTTTGACCGCCGGTCTCTTTATCAGTAAGCCCATGGTTGACATTGGTTTGAATATGAAGTTTAGCGGCAGACAACAACAAGTATTGGGCTATTGTCGTGGATACGAGGTCGAAAGAAACGGAATCCTTCAAAAACAATGGGAGTTTAGCAAAGCTGCTCTCGATTTAATTCTCGAGTATTTGGCCAACTTTCCCATCATTCCTCAAATCTTGACCATGTTTTCCAATCGTGGTCCTGAAACTACTGATCGTTCCATTGATATCTCGACCCTCTTTAAGACCAAAGAGGAAAAGAACCAATTCCTTGAAGACATTCAAAGATTCATTGAAAACAGTGGCATTAGAAAGAAGAGAGTCGTTCCCTGTGGTACCTTTGCCATGACCAAAGAAGGCATTGAAAAGATTCAATCCTACTATGGCAAAGAACACATGTTTACTCATGTATCTATTCATACCAGTGCCGATCACGTTGTCGAACCATCATCTTATGAATCTATCATTGCCATTGAAAGACATCATGTCATCAAGTCTCAAAAACAATTTGATAAAAAGAATAACGCCAACGCCAACAAAAACTCAAAGTTCAACTCTACCGATAAATTTAATCTTGGTGATAGAGTCATTACTATTTTAGATAAAGGTAATGTTCCCTTTGGCAGATATGGTACTGTTACATCTATCCAAGATCAAAAGATTGATGTCATTCTTGATCAAGATTGTTTTAGTGCCACTGATCTTGAAGGAACATGTAATCCAAAGAGAGGTATTTGTATTTCCAAGCAAAGAGTATTTAATCTTTCAAATCCAACATTTAAACCAAAATTCAAACAACCAACCTATGAAGATATGACTGATCCTGCTGAATATTGGGAAAAATTACAAGATGAAGATATTAATGGTGTTATTAGTAATAATAATAATAATAATAATAATAACAATAGAAAGAAACAAAATTATAATAATAATAACAACAATAACCAAAACAATATTGATAATAACAATAATAATAATTTTGCTCAACAATCGACTGAATTAAGTTGGCAACAAAAGGAACTTTTACAAAATATTGGTAAAAAGCAAGATCAACAACAACAACAGCAATTCAATGGTGCAAACTCTGATCTTCATCCATTGTATAACACTACAAATTCTGTAAATTATCCAATGAAAAAGGTTCCAGTCTACACAAAGAATAATTTCTCTGGCAAACCTCAAGAATTGAGTAATTATGGAAAAGTTTATCCAAAATTAAATACTACTTTCTATTATGATCAAGAAGGTAACCCTGTTAAACCAAAAGCTAATTATAATAATAAGAATAACCAAAATAATAATAATAATCAACAACAACAAGGTAAACAACAACAACAACAACAACCTAAACAACCAAAACAAAAGAAAGTTCAGGAACCACTTGATCCACAAAAGATGAGAAAACAAAATCAATTGAATCTTATTTATGATAGTATTGAACCCAATGCTGTCATTCCTGAAGAAAAACCAGTTGCTGATGGTGAAGCTCCAACTAATCCATCTGCAATGATTCTTTTAAACAACTTGTTTAGCTCTGCTACTATTCAAGATAACATGCCACCTCCACCACCTCATGGTATGCCTCATCCACCACCCAATGGTCCCTATGGATATTATGCCATGCCACCTCCTTCTATGGCTCATGCTTACTATGCTATGCCTCATCCACCACCCCCACAAGGTTTTTATCCACAACCCCCACCACCACCTCAACCAGATATGTTGATTGATGATGAAAGTAACAACAACAGCAACAATAACAATAACAATAATAATACCAAGAAACCCTATGTCAAGAAACAATATAACAACAATAACAATCAAGGTCAAGGTCAAGGTCAAGGTCAAAATAATAGACAACATCACAACAAACAACACAACAATAATAATAACAACAACCAACAACCAAAAGATTCTCAAACTCAACCAAAGAAACATTCACCAAAATCACCAAAGAATCAAGATGGCAATCAACCTCAACAACCAAACAAGCCAATTAAAATCTTACAAAAGAAAAAACCAGCTGAACAACAACCAAAAGAACAACAACCAAAAGTTCAAGAGTAAAGAATTTAAAAATTAACAATTTATTATAATAAATCCTTTCTTGTTATTATTCCAACGACTTCATTATTTATATCAACTATTTTTAAAAAAGTATTAAAGGTATTAATAATGTTTTGAATAATTCCATTAATATTATAAATAATACTTACTAACTGGTAAATGTCTAAGACCCATTGTTCTAAATAATTTATATGCTTCTACAAAAGAAAAGGTATTATGAATTGTAATTCCTGAACTATTCATATCTATTAATTTTTAAAAGAGACAGACATTAATATTAATATATAAAAACAAATAAAATGAATATACATACAAGGTCTTAAATCTATAAAAGAATCCAATTCAAATTGATCAAAATTTAAATCGGAAAGAGAAGGAGGTTTTTTACTAGTTTCTTGCATAAACTTTTCATAGTCAAAATTATCATCCAAATAGATCTCTTCGCCAGAGCCACGATAGAATACTCTATTTTTCAATAAAATTAAAACATCATTTCTGAGGATTAAACCCCTGTATAGCCGAGAGTCACCAGTCTCGCCAGTGTTTACCACGGGGAATGCATGATGGTAATTACTGTTTAGTATGGATAACAGCAATCTTACCGAACAGACCTCTGGCAAGACAGACACGAGCTTACTCATTACATTGGTGACACGAATATTAGAGGTGGAGTGAGGTGGGAGCGTTTGAAGGAAGGGAATGTACTTTTGTTCCATGAGATGCTCGTAGACAGATTCATTGAAAAAGTCACCGACCCATTTGGCAATCATTACCGCCAAGATGATGGGCACCAAATATTGGGTGCCTTCGGTGAGCTCGACCATAATGACGACAATACAGATCGTCATACGGCAATATCCAGCCATCATGGCTGCAGAGCCGACTAAAGCATAGATGGACGAGTCGATATTGGTAAACCAAAGACCAACAATTTGACCAAACAATCTTCCAAATCCTGCGCCCACCATCATCATGGGCACAAAAAGACCACCGGCTACCCAGAGACCCGAGGACCAGATTGAAAGAAAGAAGGAAAACAGTGTAAATACAAGCAACGAGGGCAACGTAAACATGTTTTGTGTTCTAGAGTAGAGTCTTCTTAGCGCTTGATCGGGATTACCAAAGAGGAGAGAAGCCAATTCACTATACATACCAGTGGGACAAAAGAATTGCACCATCTCGGTGTTTGTTTGATCTTCACAAACTGATTGTTCGATGATGATGTTGGACTGATATCTGCAGCCAAATATAAATGAGGCATAGTAGCAAAGAATCGATGTAACAATGGTGACCAACAGTGCCTCGCCCAATCTAAAGAAAGGGTTTAGTTTTAGCTTCTCTTTTCTCCACTTGTTTAAATGAATGTTCATAAAGACAAAACAAGCACCAAACAATCCACCAATCACACCCAGCAGACAAAAACACAACAACTCTGAATATCGGTAGAGATACAGTCTAGAGAAGCCAAATGTAAGTAGACCAGAGTCGTGTATATCGGGTGAACTGCCAATACCTTGCAACAAAAAGTTTACAGTAAACGTTGATATCATACAACAAAAAAATGTTCTCCATGTCAACTGTCTTGACCAAAACGACGAGACCTCTTCAATACTGAACAACACACCACCTATTGGTGCACCAAAAGCAGCTGATAAACCTGTTGCAGCACCTACTGATATAAAATCTCTTTTATCTCTATCGTTTCTATAGGGTAAAAATATGTTTGGATAAATATTAAATGTTGATGACTTAAATTGACTTATTGCCGCTCCAACTGCTGATCCGATATGTATCATAGGTCCCTATTTTATAATAGATATTAATAAACTCTAATTCATGGTATTAGTTGTAATTATATATATTTACTTCTGGACCAACAAATAAACCTGAAGAATAAGATAAAATCAAAGAAACAATTTTACCAAACAATGATCTAAATCCAAGAGATTCAGGGACTTTTACACCATTCAGATACCCTTTTACTTCAGGTATGCCTGAACTACTTGATAATGGTCCTGCAACAATTACCATTACACTAGATAAAAAAACATATAATAAATTAATTCCCAAAAACGTTAGAAATGCATATGATTGCATTCCCTTTGATATATCTAACAATAGTTTGCTTTGTTATTAATACATATTCTTAATGATGATAATGATAATGATAATATTTACAATGATTTGTATAATGAAACTTTAAACCCTGTAATAATCCCACTGTTGTTTTAATTATATATGCTATACAACCTAAGATTATACCAATAAATAAACATATTACCCATTTACCAAATGTTTTTTTCAAATGAAACTATGTGTATATTAGTATAAATAGAGAGATAGAATGGTATTGTATCAATAATTAACGATTACTTACACCTTTTGTTGTCTTTTCAGCCTCAGCTCTTAACAATAGATTATCATTGACAGTGAAATTTAAACTCTGAGTATTTTTCATCTTTTGCTTTTCAAATGGTGACAATCTATGTATTCTTCTTCTATGTGTTACTGATTTTGTATATTTTGAATTTGGTTCATTGTTGGTAGCTTCTCTATATCTCCATGGATCATATATCATCGATGCTTGATTATCCACATCGGTAGCCTTATCGGCCAAAGGTTTATTTAAAGATGATCCCATATTTTAATCTATCATATGTAGTATATGTTGTTTATATATAGACAATATATAATATATATTATATTGTGATCTATCTATCTATCTATCTATCTTGATCTATTCCTATTCTGAAAAAGAACAAAAGAACAAGTTTGTTGATTGTGTGCGAGTTTCTTTGACTAAAGATAATCTTATCTGCCCCAAACGAGAAAAATCTTCAAATCTTTCTCAAACTCTTTCACCATTTCAAATCATGTTTTTTTTTATTTTTTTTATTTTTTTTAGATTTTTTTTTTCCCCACTTTACCCATCAGTCATATTAGGATTCATTGAATAGATACTCTACTATAAAGACTAAAAACACATTTTATTTGTTTATTATATTGTATTATTATATTTATGTATATTATATATATGCATACATATTATATAATCGGAGGATAGAGGGCCTTTTTTATGAAAACAAAAAAAGGCATGAGAATGAGTTGATTTATACATATATAGAGATAAATGATTAAATATTATATGATCATTAATGATTGTTTCGATTATTATTATTATTGTTACAAATATAGATAAATAAAATGTTATGATTGGTAATCAGGATTATTATTGTTATTATTATCGACTGAAAATCCAACTCTGTCAAATTCAATTGTACTGGGGAAAGGACTATTGTTTCTGTTTGTCGAAATGGAGGAGGCATCCAAAGATATCTCAATGGTTGAGGCTGGACCAGATGCATTCATTTCAGATGCATTTGTACTAGTGTCATCAATCATTTCAGGACATCCCATTAGAATTCTTAATCTGATGCACACTGAGGATCTACCTAAAATAAATTGTGTCATAAAACAGTTGACCAATTCTGCAATGAAAATCAACAAATTGATCCAATCTTCGAGGGGTTCATTTTTTGCATGAATTAAGAATATTAAATTCAGTGTCCAAATATAAACACCGAGGAATGTTGTCAAGCAGAGAATATATTTAATCTTGGCCATTAATACTCCATCGATACCTTTGGATGTCTTTGACAATAGATACAAGAGTTTCAGACCAAAGTATCCTAGACCGACTGACAAGAGCAACACTGATGCCAAAAAGTATATTCTCCATATGGCGTCCATGTCGGCTTTATCAAAAATGACCAAATCCACCACAGTCCATCCAGTGTGGAATATCAGTGACACTATGATATTTCCCAATATAATGCCATCAATCATTTTAATTCTATTCAATGGCAAGTCTTTTCCATTGAAATAAACTACGGCCAACTTGATCCAAAGTAGGGCGATAAAGTAAAATTCAAAACAATAGAATTGAACTGCCCAAGCATAGAGGGCCAACACCCATCTATTGTAATGCACCGATGACACATCCCAAGGAAATGCAAGAAATCCTGTTGCTATTCTAAATACCACACCAATTGCACAAGAAGTAAACACTAGAAATGGAATGGTTTTGAGTCTTTTTAAATTTGTAAATTGTTGTTTACATTTTTTGACTTCAATATTTATATGATAGAGTAGAATAAAAAATATAGGCACATAAGCTAAACTTTGTCCGAAAAGTAACCATGATCCTCTTGATATTTCATTTAGAGGTACCAACTATTTTTTTTTTTTTTTTTTTTTTTTCTTATTGTGTCTCTATCTCTTTTTTTTTGTTAGTATCTATATCTATTTTATATATCTGCTTTTGAAAAAGAAGAAAAAAAAAAAAAAAAAACAGGAATACAATGTTATGTATGTAAAATACAAGGTGATGTAATAAATAAATAAATAATTGTTGTTGTACAAAGTTGTTGAAAAAGATTATAATAACGAGAGAGTGGGATCGATAAACTAATCAAACAATTTGTTCAATGCTTTCTAAAAATAACGTGCTGAAATGACAGAAGAGGACCTCACTTGCCGAACACAGGAGAAGAAAAAGTCCTTATCATCAAATTATTTTAAATTTAAATAAATTAAAAAAAGAAAAAAATGGTATAAAAGGTGTTTTCAGTCTTGATAGGGTTTTTGAATCATTGAAAATCGACCTGACCATCGCATAAAACTCCTTCAAAATATCATATTTTTTTACGAAAAAAAAAAACAAGAATCAAGCGACGCACAAGGCAGAGATTTTTTTTTTTCACAGTTTTGAAAAACACTCACAACTAATTTGTTGTTTTAAAAACTTAGCGGCAGAGTTTTGAAAGAATAACTGTTGGTACATAATTCGGGAACACACTCTGAGTGTGATTGATTATAAATATCTTTAGTAAATCATTTCATTGTGTGTTGATCTATGAGTTTTAAATATATTTTCTACCAATCAATCTTATTGTGCGCCACAATCAAAAATTAGATTTTTTTTTACACAAAAGTTCGATTTCCATTGTGTGGAAAAAATTTAGATTTTTTTTGATCAATTTTTACAGTAATGCTTCTCTACACTTTCTTATTTACCTTTTTTATCTTTTTTTACCTACACACAGATATTATTAGATAGTTTGTAATGATTTGATCACTTTTGATTTTTTTATTAATTAATTAATAATTATTGAGCTTTTCTTTAGAGAACAAGAGCGCAAATTTGTATGCAAGAGAACTTGAGTTTATCAGTCACTGAAAATAATAACAGCCTCGAAATTTAAACCAAACAATCTTCCATTTTTAGGAATTCCTTTTGTACAAAAAAAATAAATAAATAATAATAAATAAAAATCAAAATATTTTTCTTTTTTTTCATTTATGTGAGTTTTTTTATTTTCCCTCCCTCATAGATTTTTTTCATTTGTAAAACCTAGAGTTAAAGTGTGTGATGGGAAATGAATACATAGAGAGAGTAATCATACCATCTATGCATACAACGACGACGACAACAATGACGACAATGATGATAAATGATACTACATCAGTATCAAATAATAACAGTAATAATATACATAGTAAACACAGATCAATTTCATCACCAGCCAAACCTATATCTTTTAAAACACACCACACCACCACAAATAGTAATAATACTAATAAAAACATAGTAATTGGGGGTGAAAGAATTTTAAATAGTGGTAGTGATAAAATTAATATTTATATTAAAAATCAAAAACCACAAGAACAACAAGAGGAAAAAGGAAAAGAGGAGGCAAAAGATTCAAAACCCCATATTAGTAATTTAAATAACAACAACAATAGTGGTACTACTAGTAATAGTAATAATAGTACTAGTAACAATAATATAAATAGTTCACCTACTTTAAATGGTAGAGCAGACTATACTATCACAACATCAATAAGTAGTAGTTCATTAGATTTCTCTAAAGATGAACTTGGTATAATGTTGAAATCATTAAAATATATTGATAAAAATAGATATTCTTCAAATATAAAATGTACAATTTTAGGTAGTAGTGGTATGTATAATAGATAGATAGATAGATAGATAGATAGATATAGATAGAATATTAATATTGAATATTAAAAAAAGGTGTTGGTAAAACATCATTTGTTAAAAAGTTTTCTACAGGACAATGTTTGGTTGATGAAACATCAACTTTTGGAGCCAATAGATCATTACATACAATACATTATGAAACATTGACATTGAATATAGAGTTGTGGGACATTGGTGGCCATGACAGACTTAATGGATTGTTGCCATTTTATGTATCTGGTTCAAATTGTATCATTGTAATGTTTGATGTAAACAATAGAGACTCTTTTAGAAAAGCATTTGATCTATTGTCAAAGACAAAGAGTCATGTGGCAGTTGGTAGTTTGTTTTTAATCGTTGCAAATAAAGTAGACAGTAATAGTAATAGTAATAGTAGCAGCAACAGCAACATTCCAA
Organism: Polysphondylium violaceum; assembly: GCA_000277445.1. Taxonomy (NCBI): domain Eukaryota; phylum Evosea; class Eumycetozoa; order Dictyosteliales; family Dictyosteliaceae; genus Polysphondylium; species Polysphondylium violaceum. Next base: position 28,928 of record AJWJ01000113.1, on the reverse strand, counting down.
AAAGAGAAGTATCTCAAGAACAATTGGCCAAAGCTTGTTCAGAATCAGAGATTGGTAATGTGTTTTGGTGTGAGATATCGTCAAGTACAGGGTACAATATACACAGACCCTTTCAAGCGATATCGCAAAACATCACCACCATGATCAATGCACTCAAGAGTAATCAACGTATTGAAAAGATTCAAAATTCATTAAACTACTCTTCTGCAGGCAACAGCAATACAAGTAGTGGAAACAATAGTTTGAATTCATCGACCAACGGTCTCAGCAATACAGCAGTGACCACCACTACAATTTTGGCCAGCGACAATAGACCCTCGTTGCCAAGCTTTTGCGAATTTGACGACTATCAAGAGGAGGGTGACACTGTTGGCTTGCCAAATGTAATGACATCGCCTGAATTTAATCTCTTGAAAAACTTTAACTACACTTGCATCGAGAGATCATTTAAACCAACACCAGCTACCATTGTTGTGAAATTGGAGCCATTAAAGATTATAATAGAGCCTTCAAACAATGGTTTGTTTAACAAGTTGCTTTCGAGAAGAACACTATTCTTTAAAGAGGATAATAATCTAGTGAATTTAAATAGCAGTGGCAACAACAGTAACAGTAATAGTAACAATAGTTTAGATGAAAATGAGACAAGCGGTAGTGGCAATAGTGGCGGCAATAACAGCAGCAGCAACAGTAATGGTAGTTTTTGTATAGTTGTAGATAAATATCATCCCAAAAGAATTGAATTTAAGCGTAAAACATCAACATTGTCATCATCGTTATCCTCAACAACAGCGGGAGTCTCATCCAACAGCACTAGCGGTTCAACCACCAGTGAGTTTATCTTGTTGTTAGACTATCGTGAACACTTGATCAAGAGTTTTAAGACCATGTGTAACGTAAATATACCAATCATTGAAGGAATCAACAGTGGATCAAGGGCAGACTTTTTATTGTGTTTTAGAGAATACTGTAAACATTTTGGCAGGGAATCGCTGGTTGTTGACAACAAAAAGTTTGAATCTAGATTTGGTTACGACAGCAGTGGAAATGTAAATGGTTTGTTTACAAAATTGGATTTATCTTGTCTTTTAAAAGAGGAACAAAAGCTATTGGTAAATGCAACGATTCAATCTTTACTCTGGAATGGTACCATAGAGACACTGGATCTCTCATCAAACAACCTCGGTCAACTAGATTTAGCCTTGTTTTCCGAACTCTTGCAAGCAATCAACAATTCCATTTCAATTTTAAATTTAAATTTATCAACTAATAATCTAAGTATTAAACATAAGAGTATTTTAATTGGTAAGTCGTTGTATATATAGATCTATGTATCTAATATTAATATCTCATAATAACATATCTATAGAATTTATTCAATCTATGAAATTAAAAAGTTTAATTTTAAATGATAATCAATTATCAAGTTTTTCAAATTTAATATTCCAATCACTTTCACAAAATGATACACTTTTACATTTAGGCCTATCAAAGAATGCACTCGTTGATGATAATGCTCAATCCATTTCCCAAATGTTAAAGTCTAATAATACAATTGAATCAATTGATCTATCAAACAATATTATCAAAGATCAAGGTGGTTTATATTTATTATCCTCTATTGATTCAAAATTATCATCAAGTAAAGTAAATAACATTAATAATAATATTGGTAATAGTGGTAGTGGTGGCGGTAGCAGCAGTAGTCATATAGCATTTAAAAAATTAGATTTATCAAATAATATTGAAATATCAAATATAACTTTAAAGCAAATTAAAACAATGTTAAATAAATGTTAATCATAACGCAGCAATACAATATACTGTGCCTATTAATAGTATAAGAAAGAAAGTTATCAATTGATCATCATTTGTTTATTTGATTAAAAAGGATGTAATGGGTTTGTCAACAATACTACAAAGACATTCTTAACATCAATGATCTGCAGATTGAGTATCATCCCAGTCATATATTGTGATTCTTTAGTTTCAAAGCAATATTCTCCCATATCCGGGATATTTATTCAATAAATGTTTTTTTTTATTTTTTATAAAAAACTTTTTTATTGTTTTTTTTTTTTCTAAATTTATAAAAACGTTGGATATTTGTGATTATAGATAATTATAGAAAAGATAAAATAACACTCACACACATATATATTTGTACTGTGTGTTTATATATATAATCATAAATATATTAAAAAATGGTGAAATTTTCAAAATCTGATATTTCATTGATTGTTTTAGCTGCGTTTGTTGGTTTTTTAGTTTTATTATATATTTTTAGATTAATTGGTAAAATCATTGTTGTAGAACAAGGTACCTGTGTAATTGTAGAAAGATTAGGAAGATTCCATAGAAAAGTAAATATTTATTTATCAGCAGATGTTGATGGCAATAATAATTAACCAATATAATATTTTATAGTTGGATCATGGTATTCATGTATTGGTACCATTTTTAGATACTATTAGACCATTGTTATGGAGATACACAGAAACATATTATGACTCAAATATAGATGTCACTCAAGGTAAAAAGAACTACAAGGTATTTCAAAAATCCTACCAAAGAATCGATGTTAGAGAATCTGTTATGGATTTCCCATTGCAGTCAATCATTACAAGAGATAATGTAAAGATCAAGATTCATCCAATGTTGATCTACAAAATCGTAGATCCCATCAGAGCAGTGTACGAGGTCTATGACTTGGCCCTCTGTGTGGAAAAGTTGGTGCAAACCACACTCAGATCGATTATTGGTGACATGGGTCTGGATGACACTTGTGCCTCGAGAGAAGAGATCAACAAGATCTTGTCGCAAAAGATTAGTCCCGTGTTTTTGAATTGGGGCTTCAAGTTACTCAAGGCCGAAATCCTCGAGATCTTGCCCTCAAGATCCATCCAAGTGGCCATGCACAAACAAATTGCCGCAGAGAGATTGAGAAGAGCCAACATCATCTCTGCCGAGGGTTTCCGTGAACAAACCAAGACCGAAGCCGAGGGTGATTCCCAAGCCACCATCTCTATCTCCAAGGGCACCCAGCAAGTGTCGATCATCACTGCCCGTGCACACGCCGAGTCCAAGATCATCCAAGCTCAAGCCGAGGCCGAGAGTATCAAAATCATTGGCGACGCACTCCAAGAGTACAACATTGAGCCCACCCAATACATCATTGGCATGAAGTACATCACCACCCTCTTGGATATGGCCAAGAGAGCCAAAGTCGTCTCTGTCCAGTTACCCTACCAAAGCAATGTCATGGGCGCAGTCAAGAAATTATAATGGCTGTTTCTCTTTTTTTTATTTGTAAATAAAATTCATTCAATCTAAATGTCTGTAAATGGTACCATGTGTATGTTTTTTTTTTTGTTTAACAAATCGGGTGATCTATTTTCTGCAAATACACAAATGTTGTGTGTGCACAAAAGTGTTTTTTTAGAAAAAAATATATTTTATAAAAACATATATGTTTTATATATCAACATTGAATTTCTATGTTTGGATTAATATATGGGTTTTGGAAATATCTATTCAGTAAAACAGAGTATTTCATCCTAATATTAGGTTTAGATCATGCTGGTAAAACTGTAACTATACTTGTATTCATTACTTGATTTATATCACGTGCTCATGTTATTAACACGCACATACATACTATTTATATTGATATAGACGTTATTAGAAGAAATTAAAACTAAATATACTAAAACTCCAGGTTTACCTCATCAAAACATTATACCTACAGTCGGTTTAAATAGTATGTATAGTATTTCATTCAACACACAGTATATCGAGTATTTATCCTAATCGCGATACAATAGTTGCTAGAATTGTATATGAAAAAGTTAAACTAGTATTTTGGGATTTAGGTGGTCAAAGTCAATTAAGATCAATTTGGGATAAATACTATGCAGACGTTCATGCAGTTATATATGTAATTGATTCATCAGACAAAGAAAGATTTGACGAGTCTAAAGATGAACTTGAAGCCATTATAAAACATGAAAAACTTCAAGATGTACCTATTTTACTATTTTTCAACAAACAAGATCTCAAAGAAGCAGAGTCGATTGAGTTTTTATCATCAATATTTAAATCTATAACAAGTCTATCAAATCAAGCAGCATCATCATCGTCGTCGTCAACAACATCACCCACCACAACAACAGCACCAATTTTTATATCTAGAAGTATTCAATTACAATCTTTAGTGGCTTTAAAAGGGTAATTAGAGATACATAGATATCAAATGTAATTAAATATAGATACTAATATACTCTTATTACTGTTGTTTTATAGACAAGGATTGGAAGAGGGTATGGCATGGTTAGTCGATAATCTTAAAAAAAGTTCAAGAATTATACTACAACAAGAGTAGATAGAAATAGGTATATCTATTATTTTATTAATAAAGTATTATTATTATCTGTAAATATGAAAACACTATCATTGGGAAATAATTTAGAACCCTTGTCATCTTTGCACCATCATCAAAATTTATATTTTTTTACTTTTGAAAAAGATATTTTATTTTACACAATACGCAATGCTTTCTATATCAAATACCCGATACACATAACCTCACCTTTATATAGATGGACAGTAACAACAGTAGTAGTAGTAGTAGTAATATAGATAGAGATAGTATTAGTTTTAGTAGTAGTGATAGGAATATAAGATTAAAAATTAAAAAAGAATATGATAAATATGGATTCTTTAGTCATTATAAAAAAGATTATCGGGTTGAGTTGGCGGGGTATCTGTCAGAGGAGGAGTTTCAAAAGGTTCTAAAGAAATATAGTAAAGGCTATCGAAAGACGGGTGTGTTGCCATGGTTGATAGGGTTGATTATCTTTGTTATTATCTCTATAGGTATCCTCATACGTTTAAAGTCTTTTTTGCTTTTTAAAACAAAGGATCCCCATCATTTGACCATTTGGGTAGTCTCCGGGGTCGCTGTATTTTTAATTCTACTCTTGATTTCACTTTTGATTTATTTATTTAGAAATAGAGAAAAGCTATTTATTGACCTGACAAAGAAGTTCAATGAACAGTATACAAACACCAGACACATTGTATTTGTACTAGAGCGATGCCTGATCAAGGATCACTATGATAGAAAGAGAAAAAAGATTAAAAAGTTTTTGTTTAATTTAAAAATAGAGATTATAAACTACAGCTATATAAATAACAACATCGATGACTTTGTAACTCTTGGTGGGGGTGATGATATGGTGCAAGAATCATCACCCTTATTATTAAACTAAATGTATAGATAAACAAATAAATTGTAATCATTAAAAACAACAAGTACATGATATTTTGAATGAATAAATAATATTTATTGGTCTTCATCTTCTTCATCCTCTTCATCTTGATCTTCATCACCTTCTTCTTCTTCATCCTCTTCTTCTTCTTCACCATCCTCACCATCGTCTTCTTCATCCTCATCTTCTTCATCTTCTTCTTCATCTTCATCAGAAGAATATTCTACTTTAACTTTAAGTTTCTTTGGTGTACCTTCTTCATCATCACTATCATAATCTTGATCAACCTCCTCATCGTATTCATCATCATAATCTTCTGCTACAACTTCAACAGGTCCAACGCACAAGGTAGTTAATCTAAAACCTCCAGTTTCAGCCAAACCTACTGGATAAATTGAATCTATATTCCAAATGACTACATTACCATCGGAAGAAATACTGACAATATAGGGTTTTTTACAGGATTTGAATGATAAAGTTTCTAAACCTTTAATTCTATTATCGTGGCCTTCAAATGTCTTTACAACTTTACCTTTTTTATATTCTATCACTGAAATAATTTTGTCTTCTCCACCAACTAATAAATTATCATCCTATAGTTATAATAATATTATATTAGTATACACTAAAACATAATCATATAATCACACATTGGTAATACATACATCAAAAAACTTTACAGCAAGTACTTGTTGTTTAAATGGTAAAACAAAGAGTTCTTTGCTTTCTTTATCAAAAATAGTAACATTGTCACTAAAAACTACAACATAATGTTCACCAGATGGAGACCATTTAACCAAGAATGGCTCAGTTCTAAACTTTGTAAAGAATGCAGCCTTGCCAGTATTTAAATTCCAAAGGAATAATCTTTTATCTTTAGAAACACTCAATGCAGCTTTACCAGTTGGATGAATAGAGATTGCATTAATAGCACCTTTGGGTCCTGTCATTACCTTGAGACATTCCCAATCACTAACTCTCCAAACACTAATGCTCTTGTCCATCGATCCTGCCAACATATGTGTGTTTTTGTAAAATTCTGTACATGTAATGTAACCTTCATGCTTTGATAATGTACCCATTTCTTTTTTTAACTGTAAATTATATACCCTATGATAGTGTAGAGTTAGTGATTTGTTGTTGCTATGATTTGCTAACAATAATATCGTCATCACTTACTTTGAAGTTTCATCAGTACTTGAACTAACAAGAGTGTTTTTACAAGCTGACAATGATTTAATACAACCAGAATGCGAGGAATAACCATAGATGGGTGAAAGATGGACCTCTAAGAGGCCATCGGGATTTTGCAATTCTTTATGGTCTTTTAATAGTAAAGCTTCGTATCCAAGAATTGAATTTTCATAACAACCTACAGAGATAACTTGGGTTATTTCTTTTGTTGATTTATTATTGTTATTATTGTTATTAGTATTTGATGTAGTGGTGGTGGTAGTGGGGGTTGGAGTCTTTAAATTTGATTTTGGTGGAGGAGTTGGTTCTTTTTTAACAACTGGTGTTTTAACTGTAGTTGGTTCGCTCTCCTTTCTTTTCTTGTTGGATGTCATTGTATATGCGTATATGTATGAGTAGATATATATCTATTTATTAATATGAAAAAAAAATTAAAAACTTTTTTTGATCAAGAAGAGAAAAACGAACGAAAATTTTTTTTATTTTTATTTTTATTTTTTTCACAACAATTTGATTTCATTTCTTTCTAGAAAGTCATACAGATACAAATGTTTATCTATCTACAAAACCATAGTTAAAAGCTATCATATCTTGTCTTAATTATTTGCAGAAAAAAAAACAGATACAAAAAACTTTACTTGATTGTGATGACGAATATTGTGTAATGGTGTGTTTTGGTTTGAGGGACCAAATCTATTGTAATTCGTTGGCAAATAATAACCTCATGGTATCATGATTTTTTTTTTTTTTACTAGCGGGCAATGAGCAATCAAAAAAAAAAAACCTCCCAATTTTTTGAAATTTCAAAAGAATTAATAGGTATGATTAGATTTGAAGAAAGTGTATGACTTTCCAGTATTTTTTCCACTATTGTATTTTGATTGTGTAGTTGATGTGTTTGATTAAAGATATGATTATTTACAATTTTTTTTTTTTTTCAAAAGAATCTTTGTTTGTATTTATATCACATTTTTAATTAAAGTATTCTTTCTCTGTAAATGATCCTATTGATTTAATATTCTTTATTATTGTTTTCATTTTGTATATATTTTTAGTTATTTATTTATTCAAAAAAAATGGGGAAAATATTTATTTATACAGCGGCTGGATGTCCTCAATCCAAGAAATTAAAAAATTTGTTCCATCAAAAACAAATTCAATTTATTGAAGTCAATGTCACAGTTTATCCTGCTAGAAGATCAGAAATGTCAAATAGGAGTGGTGGAATTAAAACTATTCCTCAAGTTTATTTTAATGATAAATATATTGGGTATTTATAAATTATTTTTATTGTATTTCCAAATTAATTATTAATATAAATATATAAAAAGTGGATTAGAAGAAATTTATTCAATGGATTCTTTAAATATTTTTTCAATTGAAGTTGAAAGATGTTTATCTTCTCCTGAAACAACTATATTTAAAGCACCAACTTTAAATGAAAAATTTGAAGTCCATAGTATGTGGCTATTTGAACCAGATAATTATGTATGTATACTTATAGTCGATGGTTTACACAAACCATATTAATTTATTATTATAAAAGATTGAAGATATTTTTGATAAAATTAGAGACCATAGATATGGATTAAAAGTTAGAGATGTTTCAAGTGGTGTATTTTCGATTTATAAATATGGAAAATCATTTAAAGGATCAGAACTGGTTAGTTGGTTAATGGCAATGTTTGAATACACAGAAGAAGAGTCTATTCAAATTGGAAATATATTAAAGGACAATGGATATATAATTAGAGTGAAAAACAATGTATTTCCATTTGAAAATAGTAGTGATGTAATATTTAAGTGTCAACAAGATGTTGATCCATTGGTAATGAACATGCGCCGTCTTTGGTTAGGTCCAACTCGTCCCGCACCAATTATCTCTCAAGATTTGATCTTGATCATCAATACAATATCTGATAAATATATTATCGATGGTAAAAAAATAGATTACGAGAGTCTATCAAAGAGTATGGAGTTTAGAAAATATAGAAATCTTATTTGTGAAATACAAAACGTATCACTGAGTAATATTGATTTAAAATCATTTTTTATCAATATCTACAATATCTTGGTAATTCATACATCTATTGAATTAAAAAATCATCAAAAGATTCCACCAAGAAGATTCCTCATGAATCATTTTTATATGATTGGTAAATTCAAATTCTCTCAATACGATATCAAGCATGGTATTCTTCGTGGCAACAAGAAACCCTCGACAATGTTTCATTCTAGAAAATTTAAAAAAAATGATCCAAGAAGAAGATTTACTCTTCATTTAGATCCTAGAATTCATTTTGCTTTGGCAAACGGTTCAAAAAGTTGTCCCTCTATCAATGTCTATGATTACAAAAACATTGATGGCTCTTTGGAAAAAGCCACTCAAGCGTTCCTTGAATCTGATCTTAGTTTTTTCAAGATTGAAAAGCCCAATCTCACTGCTAGTGGAGGTGCATCAATTGGTTCTGGTGGTACAATTTCTGCTTCTCAGTCATTTAGTAATTTGGGTTCTGCATATAGACAATCAAACAGTCTTGGAACTATAACCTATAATCAAAATAGACATCACAAGCATCATAAATATTCATTGGATGATCTAACTGGTAGGGGTGAATGGAAAGTTATCCTTTCTCCAATGTTTAAATGGTATAGAAGTGATTTTGGCTCAACAGACAAAGAAATCCTGAAATGGATTCTACCATTTTTAGACCATGAAAAGAGAGAATTGTTGACCAATGTAATTGAAAACTCCACCAATATTGTTATGGAGTATCATTCCTATGATTGGGATAGAAATGGTATTATTCCCAACGAGGTATTTTATGAACACAATACATCTGATGATGATGAATGTGATGAAGCCGACTATGCCGAGAAATATGGATTCTCTGATATCGATATTAACAACAGTATACAAACTTTGAATCAAAAGTATTTCACCTCAAATACTTCCCCACTTGGTTCACCTGCAATGTCAAAACATAATAGCTTGGAATTAGATTTTGATAAGCTATATCCACTTGGAATGAACAATAGCGGTGGTTCGGCCAAAGAACGTCGTGGTACTAATGAGGGATTTAGTGAATTTATGCAATGTTTAAATTTGGATCAATCATTTTTTACACCACCCACCTCTGGACCTGGTAGTAAAAATAACAATAATTTTGTATCACCAACATCTTCTCAAACAACATCAACAACAACATCACCACAATTAAGTAAATCATCACGTCTTCCACTCAGCTCAGATTTAATTAAAGGTGTTCAAGGGTTCTATATTGAAGATGGTTGCTTTACATCCAAGAGAAGCTTTTATATCGATGAAAATCCAAATAGATTATTGGATCAAGGTGATAGTTTGATCAATTCCTTTATCTATAGAGACTATTTCTATAACAAACTTCATTCAAACTATCTTGGTAACATAGAAAATGTTGGGCCAGTTTGTGTATCGGTTAAAAAAGAAGTTGAAGCTACAAAGATGTTGTCAAAAACAAGTAGTCAATTCAATTTCACAGAATCTGTTTTGTCCTCGCCAATGTATAACGAAGATTTAACCAGCACTCAGTTGAGATACAGGTTCTTTGTACAAACTCCAGAGAGACAATATCATTTTTGTCTCAAAGGAAGTAGTAAAAAAGAGATATTCAATTCACTAAAGTATATCTTGCCCACCAGTAGCTACATCAACCTCAAGTCACTTACACGAATAAAGAAATCCTCAAATTCAAGCGGCCTATCACCATCACTTCCAATGAAAAAAGTTATTGGCAGTAGTAATAATCTAACTCATGAAGAGGAAGAATATAAAGCAGCCTATTACGAATCATTGGGAAATCGACTGGAAAAGGAATTATTGAATTTTGAAATCAAGAAAACGATCCATAAATTCAAGATTGGTGTATTGTATTGTCGACCTGGCCAAAACGAAGCTCAAATGCTATCAAACACCCATGAATCCACCATTAACGAATTTAAGAATTTCTTGCACATCCTTGGTGAAGAAGTAACTCTTAGAGGCTTTAGCTCCTATAATGGCGATTTGGATGTCCAATATGACAACAATGGCAACAAAAGTATATTTACTCATTTCCTTGGAAATGAAATCATGTTTCATGTCTCAACTATGCTCCCAACAAGTACAATTGACACTCAACAAACAGAGAAAAAGAGATTCTTGGGCAACGATATTATTGTTATAGTTTATAGAGAGCCACTCTCTGTGTACAATGACACCAAACTCCAACAACAATTGAATGGATGGGGACAAGCAATTGCCAATGGTTGCTATAGTAGTGGTAGTAGTGGTGGTGGAAATAGTAACTATGGATCAACCATGGATGAGCTATCAGCCACGTCACTACAAGATGATTTCCCACCATTTGATCCATCAACCATTAAATCCTACTATAATCATATCTATATCGTCGTTGAACCAATTATTGAAGATCTCCAACCTATTCGATACAAAGTATCTCTCACCACCAAAAACTCTGTACATTCTTATCCACCCTATCTCCCATCACCCTCTATATTTAGTGATTTGGAATTACTTCGTGAATTCATTTTACAAAAATGTATGTATCGATTAATTATTATTGTGATTATTATTATTATTATTATTATTAACATTCAAATATTATAGGTGTCAATGGTATAATTTCATCCTATAAAAGCCCAAGTTTTAGAAGTAAAGTGGTTGGATCCAGAAAGGTATTTTTTGACAAACTAGTATCGACATTTGTAACAAACAGTGCTATATATAATGCTGGTGTTGGTAGTGCTTATTAACACAATCAATACGACATCTTATTTCCTTAATAATAACAATAAACAATAAAATATATGTGTCAGAGAGTTATATCATATGAGCTGCAAGGTTGTGTTTTTAACAAAAAAAAAAAAGATTTCTTAAAATTGATTGAAAAAAACTTCGCCACAAATGATTTCTACTAATCCACAACCGTTTTTTTTTTTTGAAAATTTTTCATTTTAAAAGTTTTTTTTTTTGATTTTTTTTTTGATTTTTTTTAAAAAATATAGGTGTCACTCACACAAATCGATAATCATTATTTATTCTCGATTTTTCATTGTGCTTTAATTACACAGTTATTTATTAACACATATAATATTACATATCCCTCATCTTCACCCATATATATATCACCCACATCAACATCATCACACACATAAGCACACACTTTTTTTTTTAAAATTTTTATTACATACATTAAATAAAACAAACAACAGCAACAAGTAGAATAATAATAATAATAAAAATAATCATATATAGTATCAATCCATTATAATATTAATAGTGTAGTAGTAGTCAAATATTATCATCATAGTAATAATCATAAAATGGATAATAAACAACAAAACCATAGTCAGCATTCATTGGAGCAACAGGTCAAAGATTTTATACCAATTTCAGTACAATCCAAAGAGAAATCAAAAAGAATTAAAAATCAAATTCAAGATTTAAAAAGTGAAAATTCTACTCTTTTAAATGAAACCAAGAAATTTAAAAATAAGTTAACTGAAGAGACTGGTGTTGCTGAAATGTTGATAGAGGAGGCACAGCTCTTGAAAAAGATTGTCGTTGATAAAGACAGTGAAATTTCATCGTTGAGTAAAACAATTAAAGAACAATCTGATAATATTGACTCAATTAAAAAAGTAAATATAATCTATACTTGCACAAAGCTTTCAATTTAGATATAATGTTTTAACATAATCTTTTATAATAGGAATTAGAAAATGAAAAAATGTTATTAGAAAAAGAACATGAAAAAATGTTATTAGAAAAAGACTTGAAAGAATCTGTTCAACAATCTGCAAAGAATTTAGAAATTGAAATAGTAGGATTAAAAGATACATTGTTGTTGGAATCTCAAAATTTACAACAAACCAAACAACTCTTGACTGAAGAAAAAGAAAAGCTTGCACAAGAAATCACTAGTCATAAGCAAGATTTGGACAGATTAAATCAAGAAATTGAAACAAATCAATCAACTATTAAAGAACTCAATGAAACTATTCAATCATTAAACAATCAATCAGAGAAAATGGTTGGTGAAATTGACGAGTTGCAAAACAACATAAACAATCTTACACAACAAATCAATTCTTTGACTAGTGAAAAGGAACAATTACAATTACAATTGAATAGTGAAACTCAAAAGTTTGAAAACATTTCTAAACTCTATGATCAATTAAAAGAGAATCATGAAAAGGTACTTTTGGAATTAGAGGATGTATTAAACACTAAAAAAGAATTGGAATCATCAATCGAAAAACACAAAGAAACCATCACTTCATTGGAATCAATTAATCAACAGTTAGAAAGCGAAAAGAAAACTTTAAACGAAACTATTGAACAAGATAAAGAATCTCATCGTGTGGAAATTGAAAACTTGGAAAATGAAAAGAAACAAAAAGATCATGAAAAACAACAATTGGAAAACAATATTCAATTGTTGGTTAAAGAAATTGACGAAAAATCATCCACCATTGATGAACTCTATCAAATTAAAGATAATCTTAACCTCGAGATTGAATGTGTGAGAAAATCTCATCTCAAGGAAATGGAAGATTTAACAAATCAAATCCAAACTCAAAACCAACAAATCATTCAAATCACCAACCAATTGGGCGAAATTCAATTCTTAAAAGATGAAAACCAACAGTTAGGTCAACAAATTGTTCAACTTGATGAAACATTAAAATCTAAAGCATTGGAAATCGAAGAGAAATCAAATAGCATTTCAACATTGGAAAAGGATATACAAGAAAAAGAACAAGAACTATTGGCTTCCTCAAGAGCCTTACAAAAAGCAGAGTTGGAAAAAGAAGCTCTTAAAGATGAAAATGAATCAATTAAAACTCTAGTCTCTCAACAAGAAAACTCTAATCTCGATCAACAAATTGAATTACAACAACAATCAAAAAAAGATATTCAAAATTTAAATTTACAAGTCATGGAAAAGAATAATTTAATCGAAGACAAAGACAAAGAAATTCAAGAGCTAAATGACTCTGTTGAAAAATTAAAACAAGACATCATCAATCTAGAGGAAAAGGTCGAGGAAGAGAAAAAGAATCGTGCCCATGACCAAGAGAAATTTGACGATGAAAAAGAAAAAATCAATAGAAAACATATTGAAGATCAAATCGACAAAGAGTTGGTTGCCGAAAAAGTAATTGCCGATCTTAAAGCAATCATTGACAATATTAGTAATGAGAGAGATACCGTTCAAAGAGAAGCCAATAATCTTGCCAATCGTCTTTCAAACCAAGTTGACAAGTGCCAAGAGTTGGAAAGCAACAATGTAGAATATCAAAAAGAAATTGCAAGCATAGTTTCCACAAGAGACAATCTTATTCAAGAAGTAGAGGAATTAAATTTAAAAATCGCCAATACCCCAGCTCCAGTTGTCGTCGAAAGTAACACCAACAATGAAAAAATTGAACAACTTGAAAAGGATTTATTGACACTAAGAGAGAAATATAAAGCAGATTTGGATCAATTTAGTAAAGATAAACAACAATGGGAATCAAATCGTTGGGAAATTGTTGCAGAGTTGGAACAAGAGAAAATGAAATCAAAGAAAATCCAAGAATCACTCATGGAAGAGAAAAGAGTTATGGGTGTTGTATCTAAAACTGTTTCAAAACTTTTATCCGACAATGAAAAGAATTCATTTGACTCTATGACACCAGAATCTTTCTATGCTTTGTTAGAAGCTACAAAGAAAGAGTTGACTGAAGGTTTACACAACAAAAAGAGTTATTATGACGATGAAGATTTAATGGGTCAATTACTTATGGAGAGAGAAGCTAGAAGATTGGCCGAATCTCAAGTTGAACATTTTGCCGTTTTATTGGAAAAATCAAAATATGAAATTTCAAAATATAAAGAAATTATCAACAATGGTGGTGGTAATAATAAATCATCTGGATTTTTTGGAAATATTATGAAATCAATCAATGGCGATAATACTGGTAATAATAATAACAATGGTTTTTTGAAAAGAACATTTACTGGTTCAAATAATTTAGGTAGAAATCAATAAAAAAGAATATTTTATTTATTTATAAATCTATATTTAACTTATATTATTTCTTTATTCTGAACAAATTACAACAAAGTTTAATTTTATAAATAGATTATCCTTTTCTGAAAAAAAAAAAAGGATATTTGAAATATATTTATTATGATGAATTTGATTTAATATTAACCAATATTGATGCAGAGTCTTTTGATTCAAACTGCTTATTATTATTGTTATTATTACTTTCATGAGAAAGAGTATTTATGTTAATTGTACTATGATTATTATCATTACTATTACTATTATTATTAGTGTTATTACTATTTATCGTTGTTGTCAATGTTGTTGAAATTGTTACAGCAGGAGAATTAAACGGCGATTGTAAAAATTTTTTTGACAAACAAGTTAATAAAATACCTCCAACAATCCCAACGACTAAAATAATTTGTTGAAAAGATGAAAAAGCATTTTTATGACCATTACTAGTAATGTCTGTCATTGTTTTAATGGTAGATCCAATATATGCAATTAAACAATTCTCTAGAGAAAGTCCAATAATTGATGAATAAATAAATGATGAATATGAAATTCTTGTCATCTAAAATAAAACGAGGATATTAATATATAAATACCATTGTATCAAAATAATAAATAAATAATATTTACAGCACATAAACCATTTTGTAAACCAAAAGGTATAGGTAAAAGACGCATTGTAATGATAATTTTAAAGGGATGTTGCTCAACTTTTCTTCTTAGATTTGATAATTTAGGACTTGACTCTATTTTGTTTTCAAACCACTTTAAACTAACTTTTCTAGTTATCCAAAATCCAAAAGAGGCTGATAGAGCACTTCCAAGAGCAACTGTCAAAAATCCATAAAAAAAACCGTAAATAAAACCAGAAGATAATGTTAGAGGTATATAATAACTAAAAATTGCCAAAGGAATACCAGTGGGAAGAAATGAAACCACCAATATAATATTTCCCAGGAATCCCAATTCTTTGACAAACTCTAAAAATGATACCAAATGATTCGAAAAATAAAAAATACATGCAAATATTACAACCACTGCTACTATAATTGATAAAGTTAAACAAAAGGATGACGAAGAAGATGATGGTGTTGCTGCTATCGTCAAATTACCACCATTACTCTCTATATCATTATTTTCACTATCATTATCAAACTCTTGTAATTCTATTTCAGATTCAATTAACTTGGTCGAATCTGTAATTTTATCTTGATCGTCATCATATTCCTCTTCTCTTATATGTTGTTTTTGTTGTTTTATGTTGCTACTCGTACTTATATTATCTTTTTTGTTATTGCTGTTGTTTATTGTATTATTACTATTACTACTGCTACTATCATTATAACCAATATCTATATGAAGTTTTTGTCTATGATTTTCATCAACAATATGTTGCTCTAAATCTTGCTGCTCTATAGAGTCATCCGGTCTATTATTTTTCACTCTACTATAAGATGTTTTCTTTGTCATGACTACTATTACTCCTACCACCACTACTGTTATTGTTGTTGATGTTGTGTATGTATGTGTGTATGTGTATTTACTATTTGGCGTTGTTATAAAGTCTATATGTTGATATCATTGATAACACAAACAACTTAGTATAAGCGATAGTACTAATAATAATAGTGTCGTCGACAAATTGAGTTGAGGTGAATGACTTTCGATTTTTTTAGAAAAAAAAAACCAACATATACAAAAAAAAAAATAAATAAATTAAAAAAATAAAAAAAAAACAATAATAGATTTCCACCAATTCTCGATGGTCCAAAAATCAATCTTAATGTCCAAATGTAAAGTTCCTAATGAAAATGTTGATGATAGTCTCCTCTTTGGAAACACTATTCATAGAAATATTTTCTTTACATATCAAAAAAAAAATAAAAAAAAAAAATAATCATAAACAGATAAAAGTCTTAGTAAAAGATCATACTATTTGAAAAAAAACTCTATTTACAATTTAGAGTAAATTTAAAATTCTATTATTATAATTCATAAACAAATCAATCAATATCACAGTATATTTGATTTTTTGATTTTTTTTGATTTTTTTAAATTTTTTTAAAATTTTTTTGTGGTGGTTTGTTTTTGTGAACAACCATATTAAATTTTTTGCATAATTGTGTTTATTCATTCCCTTTTTTTTCTATCATCTGTAAATATTTGTATCTTTGTTAAAAATGACTTTAGTTAAAACTGCTATGGTGTTTGGTATTGGTTTTGTTTCTGGTAAGTGAGATATACTCTTGCATGTGATACTATTGCATGTAATACTATGCATGTGATATTAACAAATATACATAAACACATACATAAACACCACAACATTACACAACAGGTATTTACTATACCCAAAACTATGACGTTATCAACATTGAAAAAGAAACATCAAAGACTGTAAAGAAAATTAAATCCCTTTTTGATAATTAAAGAATCTGTGTTTTTTTAGTTTGTCAGTATACCTGTCAAATCAATCGATCAATCAATCAATCAATCAATCAATCAATCAAATCAACCTAATAATAAACTATACTTTTAATAATAACATATATGTGAATCGTAAAATAAATTTTATTTTTTTGAATAAAAAAAAAAAAGTAAACAAGTAAAAAGTAGTATTATTTGTTGTTGTTATAGTAGTTGTAGTAGTGTTTTTTAAAAGTTAAAATAATAATATATTATTAAATCTAGCTATCAATTTCATTGATGTCATTGATAGTTTCTACAGTTGAATTTTTATCAAGTTCATTTAATTTACTGTGTCTAATACCATAGGCAAAATAAATTAAAGCACCGGCAGCGGTCCAAATCAAGACTCTGTACAAAGAGTCGAGTGATAAATGCATAATGAAATAAGAGTTTACAATGATACCCAAACATGGAACGACTGGATTAAATGGACATTTGAATGTGGTTGGAATGTTGATTTGTTTCTTGAAACACAAGCCAATCATAATGGCCAACATTGGGACACAAAATGCAATTTGAATGCCATAGTGCCAGCTCTCTGAACTGGACAAACCAAACAAACATGCGAAAATAAAGAGAACAAACAAAAGTAATGGTGATGGAATTTTGCTGTGTTCGACGCCATCTTCGTCTCTGAATCTCATAATGACAACACCGGCGCATACGACAGTAAAGGCCAACAAGGTACCAACACTAATCATATTGGTCAATTGATCCAAATCTAAAACAATGGCGAGAATAGAGGCAAAGACACCGGTGAAAATGGTACCAAAGACTGGAGTTTGGGTCTTTTGGTTTACAGAGGCAAATCTTTCAAAGAATAAACCGTCTTTGGCCATTTGGAGGTAGACACGTGGTTGGCCCAAAAGGGAGCAAAGAGTAGAAGCTGTGAGAGAGGTGAGGGTACCAATGGCGATGAGGATGGCAGCCCATTTCATGTGAATGTTTTCAAAAGCGGTAGAGAGTGGAGAGTTGGTGCTGACATTGGCATAGTTGACCATACCAGAGAGGACAAGGGTTACACCAATGTAGAGTGTGGTGGCGATAACCAAAGTACCGACAATACCAATTGGTAAATCTCTTGCTGGATTCTTGACTTCACCAGCAAGGGTAGTAACTGAATCGAAACCAACATAACTGAAAAAGATGATGGAACAACCTTGGAAAACACCTTTCATACCAAATGGAAGGAATGGAGTCCAATTCTTGACATCAATGTAAATGGAACCGGTGATGATAAAGAATAAAATGGTGACAATATTAACGATGGTGATGATCAAATTGAATCTGGCTGAATCTTTAACACCAAAGATTAAAATAAGGGTACATATAACGATGATAATGGGTGCCAATGGTGAGATGTTGATAAAACTGTTGATTGAAATACCTGTGATCCACTCTGGTGCTTCGTGACCGAAAATGACAAAAATCTCTTGGAAATAACCTGCCCATCCTCTAGCTACAGCTGATGCACTAATAGCGTATTCTAATGTAAGATTCCAACCAATAAACCAACCAGCAAATTCACCCAACGATACATAGGCAAAAGTGTAGGCTGAACCAGATACTGGAATACGAGTTGAAAATTCTGAATAACAAAAAGCTGAAATCAAACAAGCCAAAGCTGAAAATATAAATGATAACAAAGTACCTGGACCTGCTTTCTGACTAATTGCAATACCGATCGACACAAAAACACCTGCACCAACAGTACTACCCACACCATACGATATAATATCTACCACTGTCAAACATTTATTCAAACTATCTTTATCCTCCTCAACATTTAACGGATATTTTCTGAGTAAAGAGTTTAAAGAATAGACCTTATGTTTCTTTCTATTTCTAATTAATGGTTGTTGATCAGCCATTTCTTTTGTATATATGTTGTATATGTATTGTTATATAATTGATTATACTATTATTGATTATACTATTATTGATATCTGATCCCTGTCTATATTATCTATTTATCTAACGTATAGTACTATATAGCTATATTAATGAAAGAGTAAAGTGTTGTGTTAGTATATATTGATATGATAATAAGGAAATTTAGAAATCTTTGATGTATGTGATAAAGAAAAAACACGATAACCACACTCACACACCGCATACACTGGTTACACATACATATCACACACACTTTTAAAATTTTTGATTTTTCCTCTGGTGACAAGATAATCAAGGTATAGTATATATTTATTAAATAGGAATAGAAACTGAACGAGATTCGTGTTATTACAATTACAACAAACAAACAATCTTTTTCAATTACACAAAACAAAATAAGAAAATAAATCATAAAAAAATTAAATAAAAATGAAAAAAAACGACGATGGATGGGAAAAAAAAAAAAAAAAGTTTTTTGTGCCCACCTAAAAGTCGCCCAGGCATAAATCTTTTAGATTAAGCAGCAGTTTCAGCGTGTTTAGATAGAAAAAGGAAAGTGTATTGTATGTCTTGCACTACAAAATAAATAAAAATAGCAATAAGTCTTTTCACAAAAAGATACATACTCTGCGTGTACTTTTTAATAGAGAGAGCAATCAACTCAATAGAATAACAATGCAGACACTCAAGTCGGAGAACATGATATTTATATTTTGAAAAAACATTTTTTTAAAAAAAAATATTAAAAAAAATATCTGCCACATCAAATAATCTGAAATTGTGATGGAAAAATAAAGCTTTTCGAACACTTTTTTCATTATTTGCATCACCATCGAGAACCTGAATGAAATCAAGTTGGAAATTATTTTTAAAAAGTAGTGACATCATTGCATTGGATTGTATGCATTGTCGAATCTGCAAATATACCAAACTAGTCACATGAGATCAGGTATTTGGCAGACGTTTCTGAGGAATAAACAACAGCAGTATATGATATATATTAATTGTCTTTTTTATCTTTATTTTGATCTTGTTGTTCAATTTCTTTTTCCAAATCTCTCAATTCTCTGTCCAAGTCCTCACTAGTTTGTTTGAGGTGGGATTGGTCACTGCCAATCTCATCAAATAGTCTTTTATATTCTTCGTCTTCTTTCATTTTAACTTTATCCAAATACTCTTGACCGCAAAGTATGTTTTCAAACTCTTCAGGGTTCTCGAGAATACCATTCTTTTCAAAAAAGAAAATAGCACCATTAGAGAGTAACATATAGGGTTTAGTTCTACCACCAATGATTGATTGTTGGATTTCATCAGTTGGAATCTTTAGTACATTTGTTTTACCAGCATATTGAACAACACGTATAAACTTTTCATCTGGATTTCTATAAAGTCTACCGACAAAGAATGACATCATTCTTTGGCCCATAGCTTGAAATATAACACCCCAAACTGAGAAACCTGTTAAAAATAATACTGTGGTTGGCTATATATACATATTGAGGTTTGTGTGAGTATGAATATTAATGTACTTGTTTGTTGTTAATGTGCGCTTAATATATACTTCTAATTTATTATAAAGAGCAATCAAAGGTGCAGAAATACTGATTACAGTTTGACCAGTTAAAAAGTATTTAATGAAGGCCAATGTGTTTTCCCAACTTGATTTATAAACAAGATGATCTGGGTTCATATCTTTTAAAGTTTCATTGGTTTTATATTTTGATAGATCAACGTTGAATGTAGGTTGAGCAACTACAGAGTCTGTTGACAATGTAGTGTTTGTATTAGCGGTAGTTGTAGTAGTATCATTTGAGTTGTTGTTGTTGTTGTTACTTTTCTCTGTTGAATAGAATCTGACTGAAGAGAGTACAATTTTATTGTGTAATGCTACTCTGTGACTCTTGAATAAACCACTAGATCTACTTCCAAATGAAGTCAAACTATATTTGCAAACTCTAGACAACATCTCTTTCTCTCGACTTTTTGGGTAATAATGATCGTCGACAATCAATTAATGATAAATATGAAAAATAATTTTTAAAAATCCTCACTTTTTTCTCAAAAAACCGAATGATCATTTTTACATCACGCAAGCATATTGCCTTAACAAAAACACTTTTTTAAATAGATATTTTTCAAGATTAATTGTATTGTTAAATTGTTAAGAATTAATGATAAAATGTCCGACTTTAGGGCTCAAAGTTTTACAATTTTATTCTAAAGTTATCAGCATTGTATCCCTGGTGGGAATTTTGTGTACTCTTATGACGTCAGAGGAAAACAAAATTCCCACTGCATTTATATTAAAGCCAAGGCTACTTTTCTTTTACATTTTATTTTATCAATATTTTCTCAGATTACTTTGGTATTGGATAAAATAAAAACTATAAAAAGCCCCAATGCTAAAGAATAATATTGTCATATTCAATTCTTTACTAAAAAATTAAAAATATAAATAGATTAAATGTATGTATTTATATTTCTTTTCATTTAGTAATGATATTAACTTTTTTAAAAAGAAAAATAAAAAAATGTCAAATCAACCGTTGATTAAAAAGCGAAGTGTTTATTCACTAAATTCATTACTTAGAAAATATCCATTGGAAGTAGAGCAAAGCCAAGAGAATTTAAATAAATGTCTTACCATTGTTGACATTATATCGTATGGTGTGGGCAGTACTGTTGGTGCAGGTGTTTTTGTGTCGATTGGTATTGCAATTAGTCAAAAAGCAGGTCCAGGTACTTTGTTATCATTTTTGTTTTCAGCTTTGGCTTGTTTGATTTCAGCTTTTTGTTATTCAGAATTTTCAACTCGTATTCCAGTATCTGGTTCAGCCTACACTTTTGCCTATGTATCGTTGGGTGAATTTGCTGGTTGGTTTGTCGGATGGAATCTTACACTAGAGTACGCTATTAGTGCATCGGCGGTTGCCAGAGGATGGGCAGGTTATTTCCAAGAGATTTTTGTCATTTTCGGTCACGAAGCACCAGAGTGGATCACAGGTATTTCAATCAACAGTTTTATCAACATCTCACCATTGGCGCCCATTATCATCATTATATGCACTATTATTCTTGTTTTTGGTATTAAAGATTCTTCCAGATTTAATGTCATTATTACAATGATCAATATAATCACTATTTTATTTTTTATCATCACCGGTTCCATTTACATTGATGTCAAGAATTGGACACCATTCCTTCCATTTGGTATGAAAGGTGTTTTCCAAGGTTGCTCCATCATCTTTTTCAGTTATGTTGGTTTCGATTCAGTTACTACCCTTGCTGGTGAAGTTAAAAACCCAAAAAGAGATTTACCAATTGGTATCGTAGGTACTTTGGTTATCGCTACCACACTCTACATTGGTGTAACACTTGTCCTCTCTGGTATGGTTAATTATGTCAATGTTAATGTCAACTCTCCACTCTCTAGTCCCTTTGAAAACCGTGGAATGAAATGGGCCGCCATTATACTTGCCATTGGTACCCTCACCTCTCTCACAGCTTCTACTCTTTGTTGTCTTTTGGGCCAACCACGTATTTACCTCCAAATGGCCAAAGATGGTTTATTCTTTAAAAAATTTGCCTCGGTAAACGAAAAGACTCAAACTCCAGTCTTTGGCACAATCTTTACTGGTGTCTTTGCCTCTATTCTCGCCATTATTTTAGATTTGGATCAATTGACCAATATGATTAGCGTTGGCACTTTGATGGCCTTTACTGTCGTATGCGCCGGTGTTGTCATTATGAGATTCAGAGACGAAAATGGGGTTGAACACAGTAAAATCCCCTCTGCCATATTACTCTTTGTTCTCTATATCTTTGCATCATTGTTTGGTGTCAGCAGTGCCAACGATTGGAATATTGGAATTCAAATTGCATTTTGTGTCCCAATGTTGGCCATTATGATTGGCTTGTGTTTCAAGAAACAAATCAACATTCCAACCACATTCAAATGTCCATTTAATCCAGTCGTTCCATGTTTGGGTATCATTGTAAACTCCTATTTCATTATGCACTTGACACTCGACTCTTTGTACAGAGTCTTGATTTGGACAGTTGCCGGTGCAATCATTTACTTTGCCTATGGTATTAGAAACAGTAAGCTCAACGAATCAACTCAAACCCCCCAATCTGATTCAGATATTGGGTATTCCAATAAAGGAATCAATTATTACTAAATAATAATAAAAACATTATCCCTTCTTGCTCCCCTATACTTTTTTTTTTTTAAATATACTGGACTGGTTTATTATCAACAATTATATTAACGTTGTGGAGCAACATCAATACTCCAAAGATTCTTTTTAACCAAAATATCAGATCTGATAATCAAAGTATCATCTTTAATGAAGCCATCTTTCTCCAAAGAAGTGTATTTGATTGCCTTTCTATCTCCCCATCCCTGACCCCCTTTGATTGGAAAGAGGACATCAAATTCTTTTTGAATGGATTGATTTCGGTCTCTTTGATTTTGAAATTCAATAAAATAGTGTAAAAAGAGAGCCTTCCCCTTTGGTGCTTTGGAAGTTTCTAAAAATAAATAAGTGGAAACAAATCCAGTGGATTCGCTTGTATCACCATCCCAAAACAATGCCAAGAAAAAGGTGAAACCATTGATAATAAAACTCTCACTTTGGGTGTACTTGTCTGATCGTTGTTTGGATACATTTTTAATTTTCCATTCAATTCTATGTCCATTGGATGCCAATAGAGCCTCTTCCAAACGTCTAATTTTATCCTCCTTTTCCTCCAATTCCTTGACAAAATCCTCTTCTTTTTTAGTTTGTTGAAGTAAAAGGAATTTAAGATGTTGAGACATTGCTGTTTGATTTTCTAAATGATTATTTAAATTATCTCTAGTAAACTATAGTTTGAAAAAATATATTAGATGAATGTTTCGGTATGAATACAAATCTAATCAGAATACATACTTTGGATGAGCAACCGAAATGAGAATAAGGACAATCAATCAATTTACTTGGACAACTATCGGATAAGTGAGATTCCATATCTTTTTTAATGATTGATACCAAACATAAATCACAAGTTTGGGGTTTCATATCACAATTTTCAATATGATCATCAATTAATTTAAAACAAAATTGTTTTTCACAGTATTTACAAAGAGTTGGTCTAAATGGACAATTTACATAATGATTTTCTAAATCTTTTTTTCTAATCATACCACACTCGTCATTTTCTTTTTCATTTTCATTGTTGTTATTGTTATTGATAATACCACTGTTACTACCACTACTATTACCATTAGCATTAGCATTAGCATTTCCATTATCATTAATGCTATTGCTATTGTTGTTGTTGTTGTTGTTGTTGTTCTTATTATTACTACTACTATTATTACTACTATATTTACATTGATCAAAACCAAATTCACAAGAGTTTTGATGAGTTTCTAAATTTTCAAAAGTTGAAATATGATCACATCCACCATCGTCAATGATCCAATTTTCGTCATCATGAAATGATCCCAACGATGAAGATGAAGATGAAGATATTGACTTCTCTGTTGTTGGTACCATCACTAATGGTTCTCCTTTTTTATAATGATATTTACAATAAACCTATTATTATGATAGAAATAGTTTGTTAGTACCTTCTACTCTATATCTATCTGTATATCTAAATACCTTTAAGTTTCTTATATGTTTTTCAACAAACAATGATCTACTCAATTCTTTTGATGATAGACTACATCTACAAATGGGACATTGTTTGTTCTTTTTCAAACTCGTAGTGATGCAAGATAAATCAAACAAATGTCCATTTTGACATTGTCTTGGTGTGTTTAGTAGTTGAAGACAAATACCACATTGAAGCTCTTTAATAAGTTCTTGATCTATAATGAGTGTCTCAATTGGTACCTCCATTTAATAAACTGATGTGTGTGTATCTGTGTCTGTATGTGAATATAAATAAAGAACAATAATATGACTATCAAAGGCAATTTAAATTAACTGATTTTGATGTTTGTGCGTGTGTGTGTGTGATAAAAATGTGGAGAAAGTGTATGTGAGGGGGATATCTGAATATTGTTTGTTTTTTTATTTTTTTTATTTTTATTTTTGATTTCTCGAAAAAATGCCACTTTTTTTTTTTCTATTTTTTTCTTTTATTTTTTTTTTGTAAACCTCTCTATGATAGAAACTCGCAATATTCCGGTACAATAGAAAAGGGATTTTAATACGATTACCAAAGAGTTGTTTGTCGTTAATTTTTTTGAAAACGAAAACAAAAAAAATAAATATAGAAATTTTTTTTAATTTTATTTTTTTTATTATTTATTTTTTTCTCTAAGATCCTGCATAAATTCAAAAGACGAAATTTAATGAACTAACTTGATTTGAATTGAATTAAAAAATAATCTCTTCTCTCCACTGTACATGTAAGTAAATTTAACCAAGTTACATACAATTCTAATATGACACTATGGTTGACACGTGTCGCCCTCATTTTTGAAATTTTTAAAAATTAAATTAATTTCATCCAAGAGCGGCATCGTCATCACTCTCTGCATAAGACATAAATGCATGCATACATGGCATCGTCATCAGGAGGATTTATACTAACGTGATTTATTTTATTTTCATTCCCAATCACTTGTTAGAATATATCCAATAGGAATAATAACATATCATATACCAACACTCAACACTCAATAACACTACATCATAATAAATACAACAATGGAGCCAATAAACAAAACAGAAAGAGAGAAAATGGTTGCTGGTGAATTATATTTGGCAGCCGATCCAGAGTTGGTTGCTGGAAGAAAGAGAGCCAAGTTGGAGCTGTCCAAAGTGAATGGCATTGTCGATGACGACACCCGTAATGCAGGCTACAAGGCATTGCTCGGAACCCACGGCAAACAGGTACACATCGAGTCTGATTTCAAATTTGACTATGGCTACAATATCCATTTGGGCGAGAACTTTTATGCCAACTATGATTGCACATTTTTGGATATCTGTCCAATCACCATTGGCGAAAACTGTATGTGTGCACCCGGTGTACAAATCTATACTGCCGGACATCCTATCGACCCTGTTGAAAGAATGTCTGGTTTGGAATTTGGCAAGCCCGTCACCATTGGCAACACCTGTTGGATTGGTGGCAGTGTTGTAATCTGTCCCGGCGTAACCCTCGGAAACAATGTCGTTGTTGGTGCTGGCAGTGTCGTCACAAAATCATTCCCAGACAACGTCGTCATTGC
Organism: Polysphondylium violaceum; assembly: GCA_000277445.1. Lineage (NCBI taxonomy): Eukaryota > Evosea > Eumycetozoa > Dictyosteliales > Dictyosteliaceae > Polysphondylium > Polysphondylium violaceum. Next base: position 2,775 of record AJWJ01000113.1, on the reverse strand, counting down.
CGGCAATCCTGCCAAGATTATCAAAACCATTGAACCCAAACAACAATAATACTCTCGCAACAATACCAATACTCATACAAGACAGACTACCGCAATAGTGTCCTGTTACTGTAGCAGTAATGTATGTATTCTCACTTATCGATAAAGGTGACAATACAATTCAATACAATACAACAAACAAATAATAAACAAGTAATCTCTGTATTACAACATTCATACAAATTATTTCTCGTAAAACGACGCATCACACAATTAATTTTTTGAAAATAAGCGGTCAGAAAACAGTGTAGGGTGGGAGGGGGAGGGTTGGAAAAATCGAAATGTGGTAGATTATAATAAAATTAGAAAATATCGTCAAAAACATTTTTTTAAATTTTTTTTTTTTAAAAAAATTTTAGTTGTTGGTTGGTTATAAGTTTACCTCTGGTCATACATACACATTGATTTGGTTTGCTCATATACTATCTATAATTGCAGCACCACTCCAAACACATACAATCCAATAACATATTATACAATGTCTAGTTTTTACAAGAAACCAGAGAAATTTGAAATCAGCACACCTACTTCATTTCAGCATGTGGCAGGTAGCAATAAGCCACCTCCATTACAGTCACCACCTACATTAAACAAAATACCTACACCACCTGTAAATAATCTATCAACACCTGTATCACCAAAATCAAATCAACTCAACAATAGTACTAGTGGCACTGTGGTTGTCACAGGACAACTTCAGACCACCGGTGGCGTTATAAGCGGGGGCAGCAGCAGCAGCAGCAGTAGCAGTAGTAGCTCACAAAATGCTAAAAAGGGAACAAAGTCTGCTATTGTTAGTAGTAAACTAAGACGTTGGTTTAAACAAAGACCAACCAGAAACTCTTTGTATGAAAAACATATTTTAAATGCACCCTATGCATCATCAACTCTATCGTCTGCAAACATCTTTAGAGTGATTCAAATACTAAGAAAATCAAATGCCATTGAAACTGAAGGCTTGTTTAGAGTGAATGGCAATGCAGAGAAATTACTACATGGAAATATCAATACAGCTGGTGCAGGTAATGGCAGTAATAATAACAATAACAATAACGTCAACAACCACAATATAGATTCAATAACAGGTCATCATGATTTAGCAGGTCTACTTAAACTCTATCTCAGAGAATCAAAGTTTCCTCTACTACCATTGGAATTGTTCGAGTCTGGAATCGTTCCCATTAAAATTGACGATATCAAAGATTTTATCGTCACCAAACTACCAACTGAAAATTTACATGTCCTATCCTATCTCTTGGAATACTTGGAAGAGGTAGCCAATAATTCACATATAAACAAAATGAACCCAATCGCTTTGGGCGTTTGTTTTGCACCAAATATCATTAGATCAGTTTCAAACTCCAACAATCCACAATTTCAAGTTCAAATGACCAACATTCAAAATCACTGTAATTTTATCACTAGTCTTATCGAGAATCGTAAATATATATTCAATCAATCAGAAATCCCAGATCTAAACAACTTTGAATTACCCCCAGCACCTGATCAAGACGACCTCAACGACGACAATTACTTGCCACCACCTCCAGATCACGGTGAAAATATAGACGATGAGGATTATGATCAAGAACATCAACACCAAACCAATGAAAGTCACTCAACTGGCAACCAAGATCCAGCAACACCAATTTCACCATTGTATGATGAATTTATAAATCTATTGACCGATGATAGTTTGGGTGCTTCTCAAAAATCTATAATTATAAATAGAATGACCAGTTTATTCTCAACAGACTCTGACAACTTTAAACAATTCCTCAGAGAAATGGGTGTGGACGGTATCATTTCTTTATTAGAATATATTTTAACCCTTGATGATCAACAACCATAACATCAACAATAATATTATAATCAATTTAAACAATAAATTAATGTAATTTTACAACTACTAAATTAAATTATTTTAAACATTTGATGATAGGTGGTATGTGTGGGTGTGTGGGTGATCATCTGCGCGATGAGACCAATCTAAAAATAAACCACACAACCACACTAAAAACACAATAACACACACCCCACACAGACACACTTAGATGTAATTATATATATACAAAACATCAAATATAAATTTTTAAACACAATAAAGAGTTGGTTTGTATTTATAGGTTCAGTGTGGAGTGTGTGAGTTTTGTTTGTTGTTAGAGACTAACTCGCCGACTGCTCCACCCTATGACGCCAATGATGCTATTTTTTTGAAAATTTGCAAACGTTAAAAAAAACAAAACTAAAAATAAATGTCACACACAAAAATAACCATCAATCAATCTTGAACACCAATAACCAACTCTTGGCTAAGCCACAAGTGTGTGGGCATTAATGGAATTACAACGGTGAAAAAAAAAAAAGTAGTGGTTTCGTGACTCAACAATTTATCATATAGGGTTTGAAGTGAGTGGGGTGTGCAAAATTTCTTAAAAAATTTAAAAATAATTTGTTGATCAGATATTTTTTGATTTACTTTTTAGATTAATCTTTGCAAATTTCAAATAAAATTTCCATAATAGAAACAGAGTGGGTGAAGAACCTTGCTTTGTGTGTTAATCAATGTGGATCAAAAATAAAAATTCAACAAATCACTCGCATCAAAGATTTGATGGTGGGAAGATTTTTTTCTCTTTTTTTTCACTAATTTTTTTTTTTAAATTGGCTTATTTTTTTTTTTTTTTTTCTCTTTTTGATTGGGTACCCAATCTTCTTTTTTTAAAGCTTTTTTTA
>AJWJ01000112.1:0-51867 GCA_000277445.1 Polysphondylium violaceum | reverse complement strand
ATTGATTAGAAAAAAAAAAAAAAAAAAAGAGAGACAGGGTCCTTACTCTAAAGATAAAGATACGATGATAATAATTGGATAAACAAAAATTTGTTTAACGTGGGGTAGGCAGATAGATAATTACACTAGAAAAAAAAAAAAAAAGAAATAAAATGAACAAAGAGTCCAATCCAAGATACTGATCAAAAAAAAAAATAAAAAAAAATTCCTTTTTTAAAAATAAAAAAATCAACAACAACAGCACTACAGAGAGACAACACTGAGTAATTAGGGTTTAAAAAAATCCAACTTCTTTCCCCCTTGCAATTGGACTGTTCTGCATAGAGCTGAAAGATATTGAAAACAATCAAATGGTTTCTCGTAGAAAACTTTATTTTTATCAAATTGTTTTTTTTTAAAATTTTTTTGCGAAAATATCTAGCCTTGCCCCCTTTTTGTGCTGACCTCTTCAATCATATGCATACTTTTGGGAGTGCGAGAGTGGGCGGTTCGTGGGTGGTAAAACAAAAATAAACGGTTTGATATCATCTCATTCCTCATTCCCATTGATCATTTGCTCTGAAAAACGCCCATTCCCAAACTGTTGATTAGGCGACTTTTAACGATGGTGGAAAATCTAGGGGTTTTTTTTATAAAAATTCATTTTCAGATTTACATCGATCTTAATAATAAAGGAGGGTAGTGCAATATATTCCATGAATATTTCCTATTAATGACAAATCGAATAGAAATAAGAGAAACAAAGAGTTGCTCTTAAAATGAGCATTCAAATGGTTTAATCGTTTGTAATTTTAATATGGTTTTCAGTCTTTAAGCTTTTCCCGCATTTACCCACCAATAACGAATTTTTGACCACGTTATGGTTGGGCATGTTATTTTTAGATTAGAATTTGGAATATTCTTTCTTTAACTCTGAAATCAATACAAAAACACCAATTATGAATAAATTAAAATTAAAAAAATAAAATAAATATCTGAATATCTCAATAATTTATAAATTGTATTATTAATTAGTGTGATGTGGAGCATAAAGACAATAGCCGGTGTGGGTATTATGTGTGTTTCATTTATTTCTCTCTCATAAATTTTTATTTTCGAAAAATAAGACTTGGGGATTTTGTAAAACATTATTTAGATTTTTTTTTCCGATTGGGATTGGGTTGGGAAGATGGCCTTGAAAGCCATTTTGTTGAATTTTTTTTTTGTAAAAAATAAAAATAAAAATCATAAGGGTTGATTTACCGATCAATGGATGGTATTTATAGTCATTAATCATTCAGCAAATTAATAAATTTTGCGATAAAAAAACAGATCGTTGATGGTTACACATTTTTGTGGGGTGGTTCTTTACAATTTATTTGATAACCCTTCAGATAAAAAAGTAAAATCAAGTCATCACAAAGTGATGGTTGTCTGACGCGATCGGAAAATAACAGATAAAGGTAAAGTAAAAGATAATCATATGTTAAATAAAAGGGAAATAATTTATCAACTTTACAACTATCATACCAATAAGATAGTGTATCCTATTGAGGAATTTGAGGCCTCCCTTTTTTTTCTTTTGAGCGTTTCAATTTTTTTTTTTTATTTTTTTTTTTCATTAATTTTTTCATCCAAATTAAATTGTATATATCTCAATAATAATAAGAATGTCACATAGAGTTCCCTCAAGGCAATATTCATCTAAAGCTGTTGCAGCACACACAGTTTTAAAGAGTAGAGCAGATTTGGATGATAGTGGACTCAAACAAGATAAACTTTTGGACCAACTTAGAGAAAAAGAAAACAAGTCACAAGAGGTTAAAAGAAAACAACAGGGACTAGAGTACTCGATAGAGACTGACAAAGATTTACTCAGACTAAAGAATGAGTTGATTGAAGAAGAGAAATTGAAATCATCAAATACTACAACAACCACTACAACTACTACAACATCAACAGCTGCAAAGAAAAAGAATATAGATGCAGATGATACAGATAGTTCAGATGACGATGACGATAGTAGTGATAGCTCTGACGAGGAAAAAAAGAAACATAAAAAGCACATAGACAGCGAACAATATCAAGACAACTCTGATAACAATTCCAATGATTCCGATGACTCTGACGATTCAGATGATAGTTCAGATGAAGACGATGAAGAAGAGTTGATGCGTGAGTTAGAGAATATTAAAAGAGAGAAAGCAGAACAACAAAAAAGAAAAGAGATGGAAAAGGAACAAGAACAAGAAAGAATTAGATTAGAACGTGCAGCCAATGGCAATCCTTTATTTAATGAAGATGATGGATATTCTACAAAGAAAAAGTAAGTTTTATTACAATACCAATACAATAATACCTCATACTAATCTTTTACCTCTACCCATAGATGGTTTGATGATGGTGTGTTTAAAAACCAAGCTAGAGATGAACCAGTCACAAAGAAAAGATTTATAAACGATACTACTAGAAATGATTTTGCAAAGAAGTTTTTGGGAAAGTATATTAAATAAATAAATAAACCATTATATCATTGCTGTGTATTATATGTTATATGTTATCATTACTATGATTTTATTATTATTGTTGTGGTTGTCTTGGTATGTACATGTAGATATAGAGAGTATGTGTGAAATAAAGAAAGAATGTATGTGTATGTTGTGTGGTCATTAGTAGTCTTGCATTCTAACAACTACGATATCTTCTGGTTTGATGGCTTTGGGATTATCGACACCATTGATTTGGATCTCTGGTTTGTATGATGAATAGATATCGTCATCTTCCATATCACCATGGTTGCTGCTGTTGTTGTTATTGTTTGCTGTTTGTTTTTGTAAAGAGTCGACGACAAATTTTCTCTGTCTGTTGATTCTATTCATAATCTCTTTTGACAAGTCATCTTCTGGTTGTTGGTGTTGTTGATTACCTCTTGCTCGTCGGATGTCTTCTAAATCGTCATATCTGGATCCTGATTAAATTGAATTGAAAATGAATATATCGTCAACAAAAAGATATCGAAAAAAACATTATTCTAACATACTCGAAGAATAGAATCGGGTTTTGTTCACAATGAAACCATATTGCACTCTTGATAGTAGATTTCTTTGAATTGATATCGAATTCATCATATAAGTATAAATCAAACACTTGACGAAAAGAAAAAAATAAAAAGAATATGCAAAAAAAAAAAATTCAAAAAAATAAAGAAAAAAGAAGATTTTATCGAATTTGGAAGGTGTGCCATCATTTTGGGTCTAATTTAATAAATTTATTGAAAATTTGAAAAATTGGTAAAAATAAAAAAATATTTAATCAATGCCTTTTGTGGTTTTTTTTCATTCAATCATTTCATTTACAATTTTACAAATACATATAAACATATACATTTAATAATAATGTCTACTAGAACAGTTACTCTTCAAGGTGCCCCAGTCCAAGTCGGTGGCAATGAGGTCAAGGTTGGTGACCAAGCTAAAAGCTTTACCCTTGTTGATCCAAACCTCCAAGACATCACTCTTGACTCCTATGCCGGAAAGAGAAAAGTACTCAATATTTTCCCATCGATTGATACACCAACCTGCAGTACATCTGTTCGTAAATTTAATCAAAAAGCTGCTGGTTTAGAAAAAGTTGTCGTTTTATGTATCTCTAAAGATTTACCATTTGCTCAAGCACGTTTTTGTGGTGCTGAAGGCATTAAAAACTGTGTTGTTCTCTCTACATTCCGTGATAATCAACAATTTGAAAAGAATTATGGTGTCGAATTGGTAACTGGTCCATTACACGGTCTTTTGGCTAGAGCTGTTATTGTTTTGGATGAAAACAATAAAGTTGTTTACCAAGAGTTGGTCTCAGAGATTGCTCATGAACCAAATTATGATTCTGCCATTGCTTCATTAAATTAATAAACTTTGTGTATTCTAATTCTCCTATAAATATCCTTATTTACTCTAATTTATTTGAGTCCTCTGACCTGTAAAAATATAAAGAAAAAAAAAAAAGAGAGAGATCTTGTAATATTTGGAATTGGATTTAAATAGTTATTTCATCAACTCTAGGATTTACTCTAGCTTGAATGAATTTAATGAATAAATAATTTAATTTATTACTATGATATTTTGATAGTAATATTGTGTTGGGGTTTGTACTGTTATTGTTTGTTGGTGATATTACAAAATGTTTTTAATGATTGAATCTTCTTGATCAGATTCATTTTCATAATCTTTATAGTTTTTATAGTATTCATAATCATCTTTTTCCTCCTCTTCTTCTGAATAACAATCACCAGGTACATTGAATGTAGATGTTGAAGGAGGCCCTACGTTAAATTGGTAAAAAGTAATGACTTGTACTGAAAATGGTCGATACATTGTAACCATTCTCTCTAATGGAAGATCTCCAATAAAACATCCCATTACAATACCCCATGAAAAAGTTGCTGTGTATTGTTTTCCAGACTGAGATGTACTAACACAAGGGCCTGAATCCACCGATGACTCTAGCCACTCCCACATATTACCAAAAGAACTACTTATTGTTTTCTCCATACAGGTTGAATTTGCAAGTGTATATTGCATCATTGGTGACTGATCACATCGATCAATGACAGTGACGGGTCCATAATACATATCGTAATTTAATTTTCTTTTTGTTGGATAATTGATATACAATTGACCATAGACTGAAAAACTATCTGATCCATTTTTTGTAGAAACTAAAACATTTGAACTAAAACTTTCATCAGGCTGTGGAGTTGATGAACTGTGTGTATAATTTTATTAAATTTAATATTACGATCAGATTTAAACTTGATCTGTGATGAGTTTTAAATCTGAATTTTCACACACTCACACACAGAAATCAAAAAATGGCACTTACTTGACTAAAATAAATACAAATGAAAAAAAGATAAATAAAAAAGATATTTTATTTATAGAATTTGTTTGATGGTGATACATTTTATATGTAATTTTATATAATATTTATAGATATTTATAGAGATATATATATGAAAAGAATGATATATATATTATTAATAATGATTAAACATAATCATTTGAAACCAATACACACAACAAAATAAAAATAAAAATCAAAAAAAAAGAAAAAAAAAAGTGGTGAGATGATGTGTGTGATTTCGGAAAAGGAAGAGGAGAAGTTTTTACGATTGCTCTTTGAAAAAAAAATACAAAAAAAAAAAAAAAAAAGAAAAGTGGATCAATTAATTGGAAATAAGAAAAGATGTACAAAGAGTAATTGAAAATATCTTTTATTTCTGTGTAGTGCATTTGAATAATACAAATACTAGTCTAATTCCCCATTAAATATAATATATTTTATGTGCTAATGGGGATCTTTATTCACACCCATATGAAAGTATAGAATGCATTTGGAAACATGGAAATAATTAGATATTTAAATATATCTGTGAATTTAGACAACTTTTAAATTAATTTAAAAGAAAATCTAATCTTTAGAAAAAGAAAACAGAACTTCTGATCAAATCAAAATTTTCATTTTTTTTATTTTTTTTTTTGAATTTTTTTGAACAATTTTTTTTTTTTGTCCGTGCGGGGCTCCCGAGACTCTTGCCAATCGGTGAGTATAGAAAAAAGAGTGTTGTGATTTCAGTCTCTTCTCTTTAACTCCACCGTCTCATCTTTGTACTTGGAACAGGTTGATATACCCTAGCGTGTTTGTTTTGTTATCACACTATGTGAACGCACACATCCACCATCCTTCTATGATATAGATATCTATAATCATATTCATCACCTCTATCTGGTATCCCTCTCGCTCTACACCGTAGATACTAGATTCAAACTAGTGGGATACTAGATTCGAGATTGAAAAGGCTATCTTTCTGCACCCAAGTACATGCCTCTTGCAGCTCTAGAGGATTGTCTTTTGCGATCGAATCTTTTTTAATACATAGCTCCTTGGTCCTCTCTGCTATGATGGGAGGCCATTGGATACCTTTAGTGATACACAGCCCCTGTGGTGATATTACGGTGGACTCTGTCAACCCATCACATCATTAGAGGTCCAGGAGTGTGATGAATCATGATTGGGATACGATTATAGATTAGATGTGCTGCCAACACTTGCTGTTGTTGTGTTATCTATCTATTTGACCCATCATCAATACTAACTCTCTTTGTATTAATATTATATAGATAAAAAATGGTCAGAATCTCCGTCTTATCCGATTGCTTAAACTCCATCGTCAATGCCGAAAGAAAAGGTAAACGTCAAGTTATGGTCAGACCATCCTCAAAAGTCATCATCAAATTCTTACAAGTTATGATGGCCAAGAGATACATTGGTGAATTCGAAATCATCGATGACCACAGATCCGGTAAAATCGTCATTGACTTAATCGGTCGTATCAACAAATGTGGTGTCGTCTCCCCACGTTTCGATGTCACCATCGACGAAATCGAAAACTGGACTCAACAACTCCTCCCATCCCGTCAATTCGGTCATATCGTCCTTACCACCTCCCTCGGTATCATGGATCACGAAGAATGCAAAAAGAGACACACTGGTGGTAAAATCCTCGGTTTCTTCTATTAAATTATTTATTATTAATAAATTATAATAATAATAATATAATTATAAACTATTTGTACATATTTATTTATTTTAAATACTATCTCTATGTTTTTCTTTATTTTTTTTAAAAAAATCTTTTCATTTCCTTTTAAGTTCATCATTTATCTTTTTTTCGAAAAAAATTTAAAAAAATAGAGATCATCTTTTTTTTCATTTCTCCATAATCATTGTCTATATATAATGGTATAGTAATCATATAATGTTGGATATAAAAAGTATATATAGAAAAGAAATTGAATATGATTTTAATGTATTGATAGTTGGTGAAATATTCAAAAGTACAAATAAACATCTATTGATTGGTGGTGTCGATGGAAAGATTAGAGTTTATTTAAATAAAAATGAAGTAGAAACATTAGAGACAAAGGCTGGTGCTATACAACATCTAGAGTTGTTTGATACAACTAGGTTTGGTAGTATTGATATCATCAGTGGTGATAATAGTGGAAATGTTATTATATTTTCAAATCATCAAATATTATATAAAGACACTCTCAACGGTAGTGTTACTTCAATTGTTACTCATCAGTCCAGTAGTAAGTGTTATAAGAGTTGATGTTGGTTACAAGTAAATATTAATGATAAACATAGATAATGATTTTTGTATAGCTGTAGGTAATAATAATGGTATTATATCTACAATGAAACCTCATCAACCATTGTTATGGAAATATCAGTTACCATTGACGAGTGCAATTATAGATACACTCTCACAGAGTGATGTATTAAGAGACAGTAGAGATAATCTTGAACTCTATAGACAACATCAAATCAATAGTGAGGGTTTGGGTAGTGGTGGCACGAGTGAATACAAGAGTGTAGTTCAAATTAAATCTGTCAAAGGTTTAGATTCATTTAACAATGATTTTAGTTTTCTAATTGTTTCTGAAAATACTTGTTTTGTACATATAATAGATCAAGGTAAAACCTTGTGCTCAATACCAACCCCAAGTCCTGTAAATTGTGTATGTATAGTTATAATCTTCCCCTCCTAGGTACAGCTCTAATACTAATTCTTATGTGTGTTGTGTACTTAGATGTGCGTGGGTTATTTTGATTCAAGGTATTCATCAGATAAACAGATTGCCCTTGGTTGTGAAAATGGATTTGTATATATATTGCATGATGATTTTAAATTGGACCTCTACTGTCAAATTGGATATCCTATTACTTCATTGCTCAAACTAAATACATCTGATATAAAAAAAGAAGATAACAATAATAGTAATAGTAACGATGAAGATAGTGATAGTGATAATTCAGATTCACTTTTTATTTCTGGAAAAAAGATAATTGTAGATTATTTATTTTGTACTGGTAATTTTAATTCATTAAAGGTATTAAAAGATAGAAATGTAAGTCATGGTAACAGCGATAATACTAGATGTAGTGGTGGCAGAACAGTTATTAATTTACATTTGCTTTATAAATTATTCAGATGATCACAGAATATAAAACAGATGATTGGATTCATACATTATCAATTGGTGATGTTGAAAATAATAGTGAAAAGATGATAGTCATTGGTAAATTAAACAATACAATAGAGTTTTTAAAGATTTCAGAGTAAATAAACAATTTGTGCTGTATATAAATTTATTTCAAGGATACATATGTGGAAGAATGATTACTGTACTTTAAATACTTCGTAATCTTTAATAGTAAATCTTTCAGATTGTGTTAAGGTCAGTTTACCTTCACCATTACCATCTAGTGTGTCAGAGTAATCACAAGGGAATGATTGTTCTCCTATAATTGATTCAAAGCCTTTATCTTGTGTGCCATCCTCAGAGGAATCTTGTTGATATATAGATATATCGTCTCCAAAGGATGGTCCACAGATGTTGTGATTGTATACGTATCTCTGATTTGAATTGTTTTTGTACATTGTTGGCTTTATATTATTCTTATTGACCAATGTAAAGATAAAACATTTATCATTGCCGCCAAAATAACCTCGAGTGCCATTTGCACCGTTCCAAGAGGTACTATTGTATCCACCAAATATATCGCCTTTTGTTGTCTCTATAATTGTTATGGTTGGTCCTTTGTTATCACATATTTCATGAAATGATGATATTGAAAATGAATGTTCTGATGCCTATAAAAAAGATTAGACTCTAGGATTAGAATATATAACACATACATATTTATTCATAGGTGATATTTACACGATATAGTAATTCAAATTGAGTAGATTTTGTATTATCTATCCAATTAGATATTGTAGCAAATGAGTTTAAGTCTATGATCTGAGAGCCAAATGCCTTTTGTTGTTCTTTTAAACATTCATTTTCAATGTCTTTTAAACTATTACTACCTATTTGATCCATTCTATAAATCTAAAGTGATTGATACACTGACCTTAATCGTTGTGAGTAAAAATTTTAAAAAATATCATAGATATTATTTCATTTGATTCTTTTTCCTAAACCTTTTCTGTTGTCACACAGGCAGCATCAATAGGGTCAATTGGCTTCTCAAAGAGATATTTTATTTACACTGCTTTACACACGAGTGTGAGTCATTTTGAAAGTATTTGTACAGATATATATGTTGATTACAATAATGGTATTGTTGTTGAGCTGTTGATTGATTACAATGAAAATTCGCTATGGATTTCTACATCTTCTATAGATATTTCAGTTTCCATCTTGTTGTATTCAGCCCATGCAGTGTATTCAATGGTGTCATTGCATTTTATAATTTTTAATCTTTTGTAATATGTTGTTTGATCAACTACTCTTTTTTGTTGAACGGTGATTCTCTCTGGAATGACTTTTCTAAATGTGGTTTCATATCTAACGACACCATCTTTTTTTATGCCCTTTTCAACCTCTTGTTTATATTCTTCGAAAATAGATTTAATAGACTGATTCAGTTTGGTTTCTACCTCTTGCTTAAGAATTCTGATCTCTTCTTCTTTCTCTTGAACATAGTCGTAGAACCTTTTCTCGAGTTCGGTAAATATTTGGTCATATGTGTCTGGATCAATGTCCTTAATACTATTCTTTGGGAACGTAGTCGGTGAGAATGAATCAATAAACTTTTTTAATCTATAGTTGAATGATTGATTCGATGATAAGACATTATCGCCCTCTTCCAACTCTCCCAGTCTCTCCAATATGACATATTCTCGTGGTGGTACAGGTAGCTGTCTGAGATGGATATCAAGGAGTGCACCATTTTTCTCGTACAGGTCCTTTACACCCTTCGAGACATTGTTGTATATGATCCCATAGTAGAGATTTCTTTTATCCATATCAATAGCGTTTAAAATGATATTTACAGTGGTTAACTCATCATTGATACGGCCACTCTCTAGATTACAGACAAACACAACCTTGTAATTTATGTTTTCCTGTAAGCACTTTTTAATCTCTTTGGCTGCACGTCTTTTATCATGGGCATCATTTAGTCCTGGACTATCGATAAACTTGCTATTACCGATACTATAGACTTGGGCATGTTTAGTTACACCCGAGCCATCGGTAGATATCGATGAGTGAAATACATTAGACTCAACCAATATATTTAACAATGTTGATTTTCCTCTTCCAGCATTACCTGTGATTATTTTTATCATATTAATATAGATTAGCAAGTTTCTCATCTTTGCATTAGTGTCTGTCTATATGAAGCTTACCAAAAAAACCTAATCATATCACCAATCACTGGTATTGTGCCTGGTCTTTCTACTTCAATATCATCCAACACAGAGCCATTTAAAAGAGACCCATCCATGTTTTTGTTGAGTGTTTATATCTAGTGCATGTGAAAACAAAGATTATTTATGTCGAAAAAAAATCATGTATTTTTTTTTTTTTAAAATTAATTTTCTCAAACTTATTTTTATTTCTTAGTGGCACTGTGGTAAATTGTTTTTTTAAGATCTTAAATTCTATGTTAGCCATTTTTTTAATAAATAAATAATTGGTATTTTTTATTGATAACAATTGAGGAAATAAAAAAATATGATTAAAATAATTTCATACAACTTATTAAAATGTTCAAATGTAAATTCGCTATGAATTTCCACATCCTCTGTTGATATTAGTTTTTCAGTTTTATAGAGTTCTTGGCGTTGGGGGAGTTCAATTCCAGTTCCTCTAAAAATTATGAATCTATTGTAGTGAGTGATTCTATTGATAACTCTCAATTCCCGAATTGTTTTTCTTTCTGGAATGATTTTTCGAAAAGTGGTTTCATATCTAATGCTGCCATATACACGTACACCATGTTCGATTTCCATTGTAGATTCTTCATAAGAAAGTTTAATAGAGTTATCATCAAGAGAACTAAGGATTTTTTTCAAATTGATGATCTCTTGTTCTAGTTGGAAAACTTTTTTATCGTAATGTGCACATATCTTATCATACAAAACTGGATTTAGGTCTCTAATGTTTTTCTTTGGGAATGTACTTGGGGAGAACGATTTAATAAATTCTTTTAATGTTTTTTTGAAAGGAGAATTATCGATAGGCTCTTCTAATCTCTCCAATATGGTGTACTTTTTTGGTTGTAGTAATAGTTGTTGTTTATGTTGAATGGCAAGTATGCCATCTTTCTTCCAGGACTCTTTTACAACCGGTGAGACTTTAGTATATATGATTGCATAGTAGAGTTTTCTTCTTTCATCCTTATTGAGAGAGTTTAAAATCATATTTATAGTACTTAGCTCGTCATTTATAGAGTATCCCTCTGGATTAAACACGAAAACGGCTTTATAATTCAAGTTTTCTTTTAAACCCTCTTTAATTTTCTCACCGGCCCCATATAATAGATTAGAAGTAAAGATGCTATAACCAACAGTATGTGTCTGTGTAGCCAAGCCACCATGAGCTAGTATATTGGATGGTGTAAAAATCGTTGAACCAAATAATATATTTAACAAACTAGATAGTTCACTGCCAGGATTGCCTATTGTTGATTTTAATATCAATATTTTTGTATTTTTTGAAGAGTTCGTATTTATCAACTTACCAAAAAAAGCAATAGTATCACCAATTATTGGTACGGTGCCTGATTGATCTACCTCAATATCATCATTCAACATAGATCCCATCACTCTAGTTTAAAGGAGTAATAATAATTTTTTTAAAATTAATAAAAAATTTCAATAAATTCATTTTTATTAATTTAAATAGTTTATTGAAAAAAGTGAAAAAATTGAAATTTAAAAAGGATGTGGGGCAAAAAAAAAAAGGAATCAATCTTACTCCTACTCAAAGATCTCTTAAATAGAAGCCATTCTTTATTTCAAGTTTGAGTTTTTTAAACACTCTTGATCAACAATGATGGATTAAGACAGTAAAATAGGATGATGGAAAGCAACAAATTTTAAAAAAAAGTATTGAATATTTTATTATTACCATCCCTGAGATTTATCTTGTTGCTCCCAAGATTTTACATCAATTTCACTGACAGAGATCGCCTCCCATTCACTTATAGTTTCTTGTCCACTGGCTTTTGTGGTTATGATTCTCTTGAACGTAGTTGTTTTTTCCATGGTTTTAAATAATTTATACTTTAATGTCACTGGTTTCCATCTGTAAAATGATTTCTCTGTTCTAACATGGCCACAGTCTTTGTTGTATTGTTCTTTATCATGTCTAATCTCTTCTCTAATACCAACAATGGTGTTTTTTAATTTTAATTCTGTCTCTTGTCTGAGTTTTTCTATTTCCCTTTCCTTTTCTTTGAGTAGCTCAGAATATTTCGATTCCAGGTCCAATACCATTTGATCATAGTTTTCCGATTTAATTTGCTGAACATTTTTCAACTCAGAGTATTGGAGTTGTTGGATAAACTGTCTGATCTTGTCTACAAATGCTTGATTCTCGCATACTTTGTCCTCGGCATCCTCGAGTTCATCTAGTCTTTCTAAAAGTAGTACATGGGAGGGTTGTCTATCCAGGAGATTTTTATGAAACTTTGACAACTCGTCACTCTCTTGAAAGGTTTTCATGATTCTCGGTGTAAGCTTATTATATATAATGCCATAAGAGATATTGATGTCTTGAGGAACCGCAGACAAAACCGTGTTTATGGTTGTCATATCGGTAGGCGCCAAACGGCCTGAATGCAACGTACACAAAAACACGATCTTGTAGTTTTTATTCTCTATCAAACTGTTTTGTATCTCCTGAATGATCTCTTTCTTTCGAGTAGGGTCTGACAACCCCGGTGTATCCATGTAGGTGATACCTGAATCACTTGCAATCGTAGAATGCGATGTGACGCCAGACCCATTGGATGAGATGCCGCTTGTAAAATACACCTTTTGGTTGAGTGCATTCAACAACGTACTTTTACCACTACCCGGGTTACCATAAAAGCTGATAATCACCTTACTATTTTCAATAGCATCAATGATACTGCCTTCATCTAAATCCAACTTTGTTCCTTTTAATATCTCTGTCATTCTTATCCCTTATTCTTATTATTACAACAAACAATAATTTCATTTAATTTAAAAAATTTATATTTTATTTTTTTGAAAAAATTTTTGAGTTCTTAAAAAAAAAGGTTCAAAGATAATGTTAAAAAATAGGCAAATCTGATTCTTCGAGGGAATCTCTTTGGTGAGATTGAGTAAAAATATGAATTTGTATTTTATTATTATTTTATTTAAATAGATATGGAGGGGATGGAAATATCTAGTTCATTAGTTCAAATAAAAAAGCATCTAAATAGAAAATATACTACAGACACAACAATCAAAATGTTATACTTGGTCAATACAGGGACAGAGTGTATATAATTTTCTATTCTGGGATCCAAAAGATTTTCCATTTTTTTATCTATAAGGGATGTTACATTATTGCTTCCATAATGAATTAGAGATGGTGTAAAGTTTTGATCTTGAGGTGGATTTTTTTCAATGTTGTTTGAATTTTGAGTTGTTGGTGTATTCAATATTTCATTGATAAATGAAATAATTTTCAAGGGAATCAACTCCGTTTCCAGTCTCTCTACCAGGAGAAACTTGGGATTTTGTAGCAAAAGAGAATGAGTTGTATGGAAATAATTAATTTCTTCCAAATTTTGGATGTCTTGTGTAGATAGATTGTTGTAAATAATACCATATTTTAAAGGTTCCTGATTTTTTGTATTAATGTTGACAATCGTTTTTAATATGCCATTGATATTTGCCAAATCAGATACCAAAGTGATTATAAAAATTACACAATATTTCCCATTTAGATTTGCCATCTGATTTTGTAAATCTGTTTGAAAAACATAACGAAATTCATTATCTATTGGATTTTCAGTATAGACCCATTCAAAGAGATTAGAATCACCAACAATAAAAACAGATTTTCCTTCAAGATTTAACTTTGTCCCTTCATTCAATCTTAAGGAACTCTTCATTTTATTATCTTTATACCATTAACTATAGATACTCATATTTCTTAAGACCATGCAATTAAAAAAAAAAAAAAAAAAATAATAAATAAAAACTTTATGGATATGGATAGTAGATTGAGGGAAGGTTCTGCGCTCTGATTGATCAATAGTTTATTCTTGTATTTAAAACTTTAAAAATTGTCGGGGTCTTATTTCATAATTTCTTCAGATAAAATTTCTCTTTTTTCAGATCCAGAAATTGGCTCAACTTTGACTTCATAAAGCTGTCGGGTTGTTTTTTCTCCGTCACCATCGTTGTATTTGAATACTTGAAAAACGGAAGTAGAGTTTAGTTCTTGAGTAATTTTAACTTTTTTAACAATCGGAATTGGGGCGTATAAATATATTTCATTTTGTTCAAATTCTTCTGAAACAATTTTGCTTTCTTCTATTGTTGTCGTTGTAAATAGAACTGGAGGCGATGGTTTATCCAAACCAAATTTAATTGTACTATTACCAACCCTGGTGAATTGATAGTCTAGCGTTGAGTTGATAAATTGAACTAAACAGTCTGTTGGTTGTTTATCCATTAGTTTATTATCTAAATCTGCGATAGAGGACATGAATGGAATTGTTAGACTATTTGGTTTTAATTTTGGATCATTTTCGTTGATTAGCTGTCTAATTTTATCAGTTGATTCAAGATTGTTGTATAAAATTCCATAGTTGTTTTGGTTTAAATAAGGATTCATTGAGCCATTCATTAAGTCCACCACAGTTTGTTCATTGGAATCATTGACGACAAAGAGAAGTTTGTATTTATGTGTCTGTAAAAAGTTGAATAAATCTATTTTATCTTGGTCTTGCAAGAGTTCTATATCATAGGGACACTCGAAATAAGTGATATAATCTTTTTCTGTTTTATAGAGTTTAGTATTGAAATCCAATGAAATTCCAGATTTGAATTCTAATAGTCCCAAAATAGAATTTAGTATTGTACTTTTACCAATGCCACCCATTACAAATACTCCTTTTATAGATTGATCTTTTGGTTCTGTCGTTGTTGTAGGTGATTCCAATAAAGATTCTTCTTTTTTGGGTGTAAGAATTGAAGGATCGATTTTGGCATCACGAAGTATATTACTGCCCGTTGGTGGTGATGGTGTTTTTATATTTTGTTGCTCAACAATCATGGGTTCAAACTTTGTTTGATTATTTGATATTGTTCTGATTGTAGTTGTAGTTGTCGTTTGAGTTGGATCATATGATGCGACTAGATTTGACCCGATTGATGAAGTTAATGACGAAGTCAATGATGAACCTAGTGATGAGTTTAAAGATGATGCTATTGATGAAGCTCCAGGTGACTTTTCTGTTTAATATTATTAAAAGTGTTAGGAATAGCTAATATAAAATAAATAATATAATAAACTTACTCTTTTGAAAAGATGAATGGGATTTGATGATTTTTAAACTAAATAGAGTAGATAACAATACACAATATTGTTTGTAGGGAAAAAAGATCTCTTTAAAGGATTCAGAGTCTGCATGTTGTGATATACCTTTAATACTTATGGAATCAATGCCCAATAGCTGAGTGACGAGATAGAACTCGTGTGTTTCGCTATCGATTGCAATCTCTTCGGTTGTATCTTGAATAAATGTAGCATACTCTCCATTTTTAAAAGTGCCATAATAAATATGAGGATTGAGAAATGTGTTTAGGGGGATAGGATACTCTCCGTAGAGTTCGAGTGCACTTTCAATGTCGGTCTTCATCTTTTCGCTTGGCTTGTTGTCTGGTGTAATCAACTTTGTGTTTCTCATGTTTTGCAATAAGACCAGAGGCTTAAGATTTGGGGGAATGAATTCTAAAACAGCGGGATTCTTTGAAATACCTCCAGGGGTCTTTGTGAAGTTGATGCTCTTTAGCCAATCTGATCCGTCGGGGTTGGTTTCACTTTCATAGATGAGACGAGAAAGCCACTGAATGACGTATTCCTCTGTGAGAGACTGTGAGAGAATTGGAACAAGATATTCCTCAATGTCTGTGTGGGAATAGTTCATTTTAATCTTTTCCAGCCATTCCAAAAACTCTTTGTTTTCCCTCGACCACTCGCCACACTCTACAATGTCTGTGGCAATCAAGAGATCACATAAAATTTGCTCGCCTCTTTTACCCGAACAGCTGCCGACCAATACTGCCAAAGAGGGCTTAAAGTCCCTCAACAGATGAAGAGCAAATTCGCCAAACATAGTGTTGGCTGAAGGACAAGCAAGCACAATTATCTTGTCTCTGTGCATGGTTGTAGATTTAAAGTAGACGTAATTGTTGGACACCTCTTCGATCGGGCCAAACACCATCTTTGCCGCAACTTCATAAACCTTTTTTGAAGCAACGAGCTCCGAGTCGTTTGCCACCAACACACAGCAAATGCTGTCAATCTTTTCAAAAAACGACGGTGATGACGTCAAACATTGAGTGATATAGAGTTTGAGCTGAGTGTCAAATAAAAACAACTTTCTCTGTCTGATCGACTCGAGTGAAGAGGTAAAGTTTGTAAAGTATCGAAAGGCCACATAGTTTTGGCCAATCTTTTCCTTTGCTTTTGCCTGCAACAAGTCGACAATTTCTTTGAGCAGGGCTTTCCGCGACTCTATGGAGTCCTTTTTATACAGGCATTCCAAAAACTTTGTCAAGCCTTCGTCCTCATGTTGTTGCTGCTGGAGTTGATTACTGCACATTACATAATTGTCATACATTTGATCCAACAACGCATTTGCTTTTATCAAGTCTGACGTTACCTTTGTAAGCAGAATTTTCTTTTGAACCTTGATATCTATCTTTTCTGCCTGCAGACTGCACTTATACTCGTGATCCTCTATACAGTCTTTGCACATCAATACACAGTGGTCAAGACATACATGTGTGTAGGGCAAACTGTGTAAAAAGCATTCATTGTCCGACAGGTACTTGCCAATGTTGTCCAATAGCTCTGTGACGTCGTCGTTTTCATCCTCTATGCTGTCGTTTTCGATATTGCATAGTGGACATATATACACATCATTAAAACAGACAACCGTTTCTCTACAACATATATGATTACAATCTGATAGAAAAACAGGTGATTTATACAAATAGGGTGGTGTACAGCATTTACAATACAGTGTATCCATCACATATCATATACTACTATCTTGTTATATTATTACTATTGGTGTGAAAAGTGTGTGTGAGAGAGTGAGACAGTTTTACAGACATATATTTTTAAAAATTTGAAAATTTAAAAAATGCACTTTTTAGGTGTGTGTGATGTTGTAGTATCACTTACGGAAGTAATTAAATGAGTAGTGCTTGATTTATTTCTATTAGATATTATTGATCCACACCCTCCCATGCACCCCACATCAGTGTGGTACCTATAAAAGGAGTCAACAGGAGTGTGTAGGTGTGGTGCGTGTGTGAATCAAGCGCTACTCACTTCTTACTACTAGAGTACTACTATATTTATATATAACTCACACACAACACACAACACAGACAGACAGAAAGTTATAGTTCAAAATAAATATATATCTCTAAATTTACAAAGATCCAGAGATCTCGATCAACATTTGAGGGTGTTTCAGTATTTTTTTTTTATTTTTATTTTTTTGAATTTTATTTTTATTTTTTTTTCTTTTTTTACTCATATTTTTTTTGACAAAACTATATTTTTTATAAGAGAGCGAGTGTGTTATTTGATTAGGCGTGATAGATAGAGTGATGTGTTTTTTCTCATAGTAAAACAATAGTAGTTTTAGTTTCATATAGTAATACAACCAACAACAACAACAACAAAAATAGTAGTAGCACCATCGCGTCGTTCAACATTCAACACTCACACAGCCACACTCACCCCCAACGCAAATTTATTTTTAATTTTTATCATTTTGGTAGTGTACACTCTCCTAATTAGACTAGTGCAGGTGATTGAATGTTTCTTGTTTGATTTTGATTTTTTTTTTTTCAATTTTTCATTCACAAACACCACCACCCCACCCACTACCACTGCCCCACCCTCCTAACATTTCATTCATTTATTATCGACAGGTTATATTTATAAATATATATATACATTATAATCACTCTTGTGTTATTTTTTTTTTTTTTTTTTCAATTTTTCCCACCCCTCTATGTGTGTTGTAATAATATCAGTAAATTATAATTTCTTTTTTTAGTTTTGGGATAACAAAAATAGTAAGAGTATAGTAGTAGAAGAAGAAGAAGAAAAAGTAGTCGTAATAATAGTAGTAATAGTAGAAGTAACAATATTAATTTAGTCAAATATTAAAAAAGGAATCGCCCACCACCCAATTCTCTAAAATTCATTGCCAATAGTTATTTATATATATATAAATATAGTAGCGTAAAATAGAAGAAGAAAAAAAAAAAAGTGTTCAATTATATCTCAGAAATATAATAGTAATAATAGTAAAAAAGATATTCATATACATATAATATCATTGTATTCATATTCACATAGTAGTATTCAATATACTAAAAGAATATTTATTTATTCAATCACAATCAAAAAGAATCATTTATATCATAGCAACATAGCAGTAGCAGTAATATAAAATGGATAGTTATTTATCATTTGGCCTTTGTGAAAAGGCTTTGGAGTTTAATTTGGATGTAGAATTACCAGATAAATCACATAAACAATATTTATTCCCAACTAGACTCACAGTTGATAAGATTAAAGTATGTATATGTATATAGTCATTATCATTGTGTGTGCCTGTATATCTATCTCTTAATGTCGTTGGCACTCTGTGTCTGTGTGTTTTTGATCAAGTTTTTCACAAAAACTGACCACTCAGAGTCAGTTGTGTGTCCCAAGATGAGATTTTTTTTCGGCATTTTTTACTTGAAAATTTATTTTTGTTTTTAGTTTTTTTGTTTTTACTTTTTTTTTTTTGAACCCACCCACCACCCGTCCCAATTAATATTTTCGATCAAATATCCAATCAAATTATATAGATATATATAATTTGATTGAATTGATTGATTGAGTGATCGTTTATGAATTATAATAATATTAGTTAAGGTTGTGAATTAAATATTAATAATTACAATAAAATTTCTATTTCTAGACAAATATTATAAATGATAATGCAGCAATACTTAAAAAATCAATATCTAGCGAATATATATTAGTTGTAGACAATGAGAGGATCGAAATTGACTTTCAAAGATTCATCATATCACACCCCAGAATCACAGAGATGCTTGAACAAGAGCCTTTGGTGAGAATTAAAATTGTTTCTAAAAATAATTTCAATCCAATTATATCTCATCCTCCATCTCTTATTTCATTACCTAAAGAAACTGTAACAAGGTAAGAAGAAAAAGATTTAAACAACTGTGTTATGTTATTTTGTTGATCTACACTCTACACGCACACCCACCACTATAGTGATCACATGTGTAATAGTTTTATTATTAATATTCTAGATTGGAAGTAGTAGTAGTTTTTTCATCACCCTCCTCAACAATCACAATCACCCATGAGATTGAAAATATGATCACATTTCCTTTCTTTTAAAAAACATTGTGTGTGTTTTTAAGTAAATTTTACACACCACCCATCTTTTTTTGGCATGAACGGCCATTACCACCCTATTTCCATGATCCACCCCATTATTTTTTAATAAAAACTTTTTTTTTCTTTTTTCCACCTCTCTTCTCATTCACACCCACCCCGCCACCCCCATCCCCACTACCCTTTTTTTAGTCTTTCAAAAATATTAATTATAGACGAAGATGTGTTTCATGTTATGGTTGATGAATATTTTGGTTGTTATTGATACACACACAATATATTCACATACACACATACACACACATTAACTCTCACACACATAAAATCTGGAGCAACCACTCTCCTATCTTTTTGTTAAATTATTTTTTGAAAGAAATAAGCACACAACACACGCACACGCACACATCAGACACACACACACTCTCACCCTCATAGATAGAATTAATTGATAGATAGATAGTTATACACACCATACACATACACAAAATAGTATCCCTGCAGTAGTTGTTTAAAGTATTGTTGTTGTCAATATCTACCCACCATATGACATAGAGTGTATCTATTGTCAATTAAATTAATTTTATTTCATTCCTTTAATTCAATACACACACACAACAAATAGACAAACAAACATATTATTTGATTTTCACAGCCTTTTACATGATGTTAATTTTATTGTTTATGTTGATTTTAATTCTAAAACATTAACACAACCACAAACAAATAACAATAACCCTATCCATCAAAATATAAATTTAAATTACAACTTTTATTTATTTATTTATCTATCCTATTTCTTGTACAATTTCATTTACTTTTGTTTCCTGTATAAATATATCTATATAATATATTGCCATTTATTTATTTTTTATTTGTTACAAATCTATACACATACATACATATACATAAAATACAATGATATTAACTACAAATATTTGTTATGATGAAAATGATGATTACTATTACAATGACGATGATGATGATTATGGTAATGACAAACATCAATTCTTTTACAATTACGAATATTCCTATAGTTCATCAAATATTAAAGTATCTGAATTAAAAACAACTCTGGAAAAATCACCAAATTTAGGTAGAATTTCAGGTGGAGGTAGACCCATCAGTCCCGAGCCTTCAAGAAAGAATAGTGATAAAGATAGAGAAAAAGAAAAAGAAAAGGAAAAGGAAAAGGAAAAAGAAAAAGTTAAAGATAAAAAACTCAAAGAAAAAGAAAATAGTAATAATAATCTTAATAGTAGTAATAGTAATATTAATAATAGCAATAATAACAATGATGTCCCAACATTGACAACAACTTTTAGTGGTAGTTTAACCACTACAACAACAACCACAACCACAACAACCACCACCACAACCACCAGTACAAATGTGAATCCCAAAGAGTTGAAGAGTGAAGGATCGTTTTTTAATTTTGGATCACCAAAGGTCAAGTCATTTTTAATTAGTACATTTGATAGTAAGAGAAGATCATTGAATAAGCCAAAGAGCACAGAAGATTTATCCTATGCAAGCATTCAAGTTGGATCTACACTCAGACCCAGAACACAAGAGTACCCCACCACAACACTCACTGAAGAGCTAAAGAGAGAGCAGTTGGAAATGATCAAAGACTATAGTCTTGTGCAACAAACCAAAGGTTTCCTCTTGGAGCCCATGAGAAAGAACCTCACCATACAAACCATCATGTCTACTCAAATGGAGTTGGATCCGCTCATTACCAACGAGAGCTGGTATTGTAAATATTATTTATCCAAAGAACACTACAACTATATTGGCGAAGACCCCAAGACAGGTACTTTTGTAATATCAATATTCAAAGAGGGCGGTGGATCAGGCAGTGGTGGCAGCACAGGGACCCTCAGACGAGGCTCGGTGGGTAGCGTCAGTCCCAACACCAGTGGCACCAACCTATTGAATCAAACACTGTCCTCCACCTCGTCCATTGGCAGCACCATTGGTGCCGGATTAGAAGTGGAAGACACCAACACCAATGGTGCCGCAGCAGCCAACTCATCGTCGAGTGCCAATGAAAAGAAATCCACTCTATTCAATGTGCTCTTGCGTACACGAAGCAACGACATCTACACACAGACCAAAGTCAAGACTGGCAACCAATTGTTTAGTCTCTCCAACAAACCACCCATCAAAGAAATCATGGCCTCCATCTCACCCGACACTAGCGTCAAGTCACTGACCCTCATCAAAAACACCGACATTCAAAAAGACTTGGAGTCCTTTGAACAAAAACAACGTATCAAGAGTTTCAAGTTTGGTGTACTCTATTGTGCCGCCGGACAATTTGAAGAGGAAGACATGTTTTCTAATGCCAAGGGCAGCGAAGCATTCAACCAATTTCTCGATTTCCTCGGCGACAGAGTCAAACTCCAAGGTTGGTCTAATTATCGTGGTGGTCTCGATGTCAAGAGCAACACCACTGGCACTGAATCCATCTATCAAAATTATCAAGGTTTTGAAATCATGTTTCACGTCTCTACTCTTCTCCCCCACACAACTGTTGACAAACAACAGGTTGAAAAGAAAAGACACATTGGTAATGATATTGTTGTAATTATATTTAAAGAAGGTGATCAAGTTTTTGAACCAAAAGTTATGAAATCTGATTTTAATCGTATGTATATACAATAGATAGAGAATTTATAATTTATAGTTTATTAACCAAATTTAATAACCAATAATAGATGTATTTATAATAGTTCAACCAGATAAAACAAATAGTAAGAAATATAAAGTATCTATTGTTTATAAAGAAGGTGTTGAAATTAGTCAACCTTATCTTCCTTATCCATCTGTTTGGGAACAAAACAAAGAATTTAAAGAATTCCTCTTATGCAAATTAATCAATTCAGAATGTTCATCCTACGAAGCCCCTAGTTTTAAGATTAAAATTCAAAGAACTCGTTTGGCATTACTCAAAGATATGAGTAATACATATAATTCTGAATAAATAATTATGAAAAAGAGAAAAAGAGAAATAATAATATATAATAATATATTTATGTAGAAATTAAAACAAACAACACAATGATGTATTATTTTAATTTTTTTTATCGTTGTGAATTTTATAGATATCATCGTTTTCATCCTCAAAATTATTATCATAGTCTTCATCATCAGGATCATCAATTGTTGTTGTTGTTGTTGTTGTTAAACACTAGTTCTTAGGATGAAGGTGTGATTAGGCTAAATTGTTATAAGCTCCATCATCTAAAGTGTAAAATGCCCATGGTACAAATATCAAAGATACCCTGACAATTCTTTATAATCTAGAATGAAATGTTCTTTCGAATAAATACAAAGTCTTTTTATATTTTATTTATATACCAATACTTTTATTGATTGGTTGATTTCTATACATGATAAGGTTGTTCTATTATCCATTTATCTCTTATTTATCTAGCAAACTATTATTGTTTAGAGTGATTTAGTATCAAATACCCAGGTATTAAAAGCACCAAAACCAATCAACTTTGGTTGATCCTTGTTTGGGTCATTGAGAAAGGCAATCGAGAATAAAAGACAATTTTGAATTTTAAAGAACTCTAATAAACTTGCGCCTTTAACAACTAATGACTAATATGAGTGTTTCTATATATTAGTACTCTACTGTAGGTTATAAAGACAAGATATAGCATATAAGTATACAAACACATACAGAAAAAAAGCCTTTTTTATTATCAATATGTTTATGTAATTCAGCATCAAACTTTTCTTTGGTGCTTGGGTTGGTAAGGAATGCAAGTAAACCAATACCTACTAATAAACCTAATGATTTTTTACCCATTTTATATTTAAATTATTTATATTTATACGACTACTATTATTAAAACTGAAGATGACGATTGTTGTTTTAAAAATAGATATACCCGCAATTGTGCTATTTATATCAATTTGATCAAACAAAAAAATAGAGTGAAAAAAAGTAAAAAAATTGAAAAAAATGTGTCAAATGTTTTGCAGCACTGTGTGAGATCATTATGATGTGCACTCACACAGACACACCACAAAAGTAGATTTTTTAAAATATCATAGATTTATGATATAGATGGTTTATTATTACAGATTGGGTTGTTGCGTTGTAAGTGTACATGTAATGATGATGATGATAGTGATAGGTTAATGTTGGATAAATACAATGTTGGAGGGATGGGATTCAAGTCCATTGTCAGATGTCACTACAAGGGTGTAGACTTTTTTGGATAATACAGAGACGATTTTTGAGATACGAGAGACGGAGGAGGATTCGGTGTATTCATGTTTGGTCCATGTTTTGCCAACTTCACTAATGTAGAGATTGTATTTCATGGAACAGACGGGCACTTTGTGGTTGGCGTCCCAGTTGACTTTTAGCTCGACCTTGTCAGAGGTTTGGTTGGCGTTGGATAAGAGGGCATAGGTCAGGTTGGAGGGTGGCGTGGGGGGTGTGACGGACTGGGTAAAGTTGACGGTGTACTGGAATGATGTGAGGGGAAAGATGAGATTCTGGTTCTCCAGCACAATGAATGTCTCTCGGCCCTTGCCAGCACTCTCGTTGTGTATGTATCCTGTCTTTTGGTCAATGAGACGCGAAGTGTAGGTGGTGCCGCTGTTGCAGCTGACGCCTGCTTTGTATTTGTAGGTGTTAAACTCGGATTTAGAGTTGAATCGGCAGACAGAGAATTTGTCGCCATAGAACTTTGAGGCATAGTCGCCAATAATCAACGAGTTATCTCCAGTGGGGCAATAAAACACCTTGTTGTAGATGAATGTGGAGCTGGATTTAAAGTAGCAGTCGGTACGACATACGGAATACTTTGGATTGAATATGTTGCTGTTGTACAGGTCGAGTGAATGGAGACCGACCGATGTCATGGGACACTCATTGTCTCGACATTGGTACTTGAATGGAGCATTTGGATGATAGTACATGGGGATATAAGTGATTGGATCGTATTCCTCAACTGGTGTCCTGGTATTAATGTTAACATATCTACGATAAACATACTGATCCTTATTTCTGTTTATCCAATCCACAAATTTACCTTCGCCAACTATTAAGGTCGTTGCATTAGTATCCTCTATCTCTATCCACGCATACAAAAATACTTACTTGGAGGTTGACCAAATGTGACAGCAGTAATCGAAGAAATGTTGGGCAACTCTGAAGTCTTGTTTCTGGCAATGAAATCAGAGAGTGCGTTTAGAGCAATAGCGCCACCCAATGAATGGCCGGTAAAGTAAACGTCATATTCCTGTGTCAGGCCTTTGAAAAAGTTGTAGATATCGTCTTTGATCTGGTTGTAGGCATTGGCGAACCCCGCATGGATGAAGCCGCACTCTTTGTCGTATTGGCATTTCCATAACAGGATATTGACATCGGTGAGGTAATCACCAATATCGTCAGAGCCTTTGAATGCAATGATCACATTGTTTGACAAGACAGACACTGCAATAATCATTCTCACATTGTCCTTTATATCCAACAAAATTCTCCATTGTTGGCAATCATCTTTGAGTCCAATAAATCTAAATGAATTGGTGATGTTGTCGTTGGAATATGCCAAATCAGACATATACCCAAATATATAATCACCTTCTCTGGGAATAACAGATCCATGACAAATCCCAATTATAGTAGTTAGCAACAACAATAGTACAACTATATATATAAAGAAATTATTATATTAATATATAAAAATCGAGGCGTGTTTTATTCATTTGTATTTATTAAGTACTTTTGGTAAATATCATTTTGAGTATAGTACAAATAAATAAATAAATATAGATATTTGATAGATTATATTTAAATCATAAATATAAATGGTAAATTAAAGAGTCTATTTTGACTATTTATTGATTTTGTTTTTCTCTTTTATTATAATGACACTTTAATACTCGTGTGTTGAAATCTAGTATCTTTTTTAATTGATTGGGAAATGATAAAATAATTTCTTTTATTTACAAATATAAATGGAA
This sequence comes from Polysphondylium violaceum, assembly GCA_000277445.1. Lineage (NCBI taxonomy): Eukaryota > Evosea > Eumycetozoa > Dictyosteliales > Dictyosteliaceae > Polysphondylium > Polysphondylium violaceum. The sequence continues at coordinate 26,341 of AJWJ01000112.1, read as the reverse complement.
AATATTCAATGTATTGAAACAAATTTGAGTGAGGTGGTAGAGGGTTAGTTACACCTCACACAAAAATAAATTGAAAAAGTTAAAAATAGAAATGTGTGTGAAAGGGTGGTATTGGTGAGATTTGATATGGAAATTTTAAATTTTTTTGTCCAATCAAATTTATATTTATACACACAAACACACCAACACACATTCACAAAAACAATCTTACTTAAAGATAAGTGATTAGATTTAGTGTAGTTAGTGTTTAGGATAAATATTTTACTTTAGAATTGATTAATGTGTCACATGATGTCTATCTATTTACATGTGATTGTATATATCTATCTATAAAACTTGAAAAAATCCTCAGTCAGTCTTGGTCTATTAATAAATTGAAATCACTTTGCAAACATGTTTCATATGATGAGGAGCTATATTTTTTTTCGTGTAAAACTTTTTATAAAAAGATCTGCGAATTTTTTAGTATTTTTTTTTTGAATTTTTTCTTTTTTTTTTTTCTTTTTTGAAAAAAAATGATGACTTTTTTTCTCCTCTGCACAAAAAAGAGATCTCAGTATTTGTCGCAGTGTTAGAGTCTTTTTTTATTGTATTTCTAAAATAGTATCTTTTTTGTTGTATTCTAGTGTATTATATTTGTGTTGTAAAATAAAATAATTTCAAAAATAGATTAAAAAAAAAAGAAAGATCAACACAAGACTCGAGATTTTAGAAAATAGTGGTTAGTCACACTCCCCAAACACAACCCACATCAACACAGAGAGAGGAAAAATGAAAATAGGAAGTGGAAGATTAAAATGGTCAAAATTACCAACACCCCCAGATGCACCATCGACATCACCTTCCAATAATGGAGGTGGTGCTAGCCCCACTACAGGAAAGGTTGGCAGTGCATCGTCGAAATCATCGCCCCATTTGGTGGCGGTTGAAAGCAGTCAGTATGGGTTGGGATCCAGTAGCAGTGTAAACAATAGTCCTACTTTGGCCTCAATTTCGGCCTCACAGTCTAAATCTTCGAGTTCGCTACTTCAAAAACAAAAATGGGTGTCTGGAGGAACACTCGAGGGCGGCTCAGAGGATATCTACGAGTTGTTGGCAGAACAAAAGCTCACAGACGAGTATATATGGGGTGGACATCCACAACTCTTTCCCATTCTCTTTCAGTACAAAGACAAGATTCAACAAAATAGTCAAGTAACAGGTCACGTGCTGTCTATTGTCTTGCCAGACATGAGCGAGTTTGGCGATGTAAAAAAGAGAACCTACAAGATTGGCAAAAAGCTTACTGTGCAACAAACAGTAAACTTGATCTGCAAGAAACAACAAGTTAAAGAACCCCGTAGATTTTGGTTATCAACTTTGATGGGTTGTATATTAAACGATGATTTGTTATTGAGTTATTATGGTTTTGGCACATTTTTCGATTCATGGGAACTTAAACTCATACCAAAAGAAATATACACCTCTCACATTCAAACTGATCTCCCTCTAGATAATTTTGGTGAATATATTATCGATTTTGATTTGCCACCTCTTAAACAATTTGGTGGTTTAAAAAAGAAAAGAATTAAAGTTGATTCAACTTCAACTATTACTCAAGTATGTTTTATTATTTATTTATTAATAAATTTACATAATACTAATAATAATTTATATATAGATTATTGAATCAATATGTAATAAATATAAAATTGAAGATTCAAATAGATTTTCAATTATAACAAATGAAGAATTCCCAGTTGTATTAAATAATCAATCAACACTTAGTCATTACGGTTTGGGAACATTATTTAACTCATGGGAATTAAATATTGTATTTACAGAATTTATTCCACCCTATAGTTTAAAGAGTCAAACTATCCCAACCTATGGTGGATTTTATGTTGGAAAGGTATCTCATACTCAAACCAAGGCAGCCATTATTGATATTGAAAACAAGTTGCAGACAAGTTTAAAACTCAATGAAGAGATGGTGGCTAATATTAAACAGATGGCCAATGATATCAAGGAAAAAGATAAAGAGATTAAAGATAAAGAGCAACAACACTTTACCGTAATGAACCACATTGAAGAACGTTTAACAAAACTAAAACAATCAGTCACTGTTGAAAGAGAGAATCACAACAAGTTGATATTGGAGCTAAAAGAAGAAAAGGATGGTTTGGTTGATCAAATTCAATCGTTAAAGAATCAAATTGAAGAAATCAATACAACACTATTTAAAGAACGATCCTCAAATGCAGAGTCTACCATTCAATTTAATTTCCAAATTGCCAATCTTGAAAAAGACATTGAATCCCTCTCTGAAAAAAACACTGAATTTGAATCAAATCTTGCAGATGCAGAACAACGTTTTGAAAAGCTCTCTCTCGAAAGAAATGAACAAGAAATTCAACATCGTGAACAAATCTATCAAAAAGAAAAGGAAAGAATTGAAATGAAATCATTTTACGAATCAAATATTCAAAAGATAAACCATGAATATCAAGAAAAGATTGGTAAAATTATTCAAGAACATGAACAACAGGAAAAAGAACAAGAAGAAATTTCAAATAGAATTTATGATAGTATTTCTTCTATAGATAACAGTAGTAGCAGTGCTGCTATTGTTGGTATAGAATCAATTAAAATTACTTCACTTGAAGATGATTTGGTTCATAGTAATTTTGAAAGAGAAGAGTTGTTACTCAATGTTAAACGTCTTAATCAAGAGATTGCCGATCGTGATGTAATCATTAAAACTGTTTATCCTAAAAAGATTCAAACTTTGGAAAACAATTCCAAAAAACTGGAAGCCAAATTGGCACAAGTGGAAAAAGAAAATCTTTTGGATAAACAAACCATTGCCATTCAATCACTCGAGATTCAAGAACTAAAACGTCAAATTGAAAATCTAAAGACTCAAAAACAAGAACTCTTTACCACTAATGAAACCAATCTATCCCTCTATAAAGAAGAAGAAAAGAAAACAAAGAAGCTCTTGTATGATCAAGCCACACTCAAGAATGAATTGGAGGCTGAACGTATCAATAGAGAGAATCTCAACAAGACCATCGTTGATTTGGAATCTGCTAAAATGGCTTTGGAAATCTCGTTTAAACAAAGAGAAGCTCAATTACTCGAAGAAATTGAAGAACTTAAAAAACCAAAACCACCTCCTTTACCAACCTTTACCGTTAAAAATCTTGCAAAATCTCCAACCAATGATGATGGTATCTCTAGTGAAATTAATGCTGCTAAAAGGTATTTATTATTTATATTATATTATTTATTTATATAAAATTAACTTTTTTTTGTTTTAGTTCATTGAAACCAGTTCAATATGTACCACCACCTCCTAGAGAACATACTATTGCCACTGTTGCCGATATTTTGTTTGTTTCTATGCAAAAAAGATTCCAAAGTATTCAAGGTGGTGATATTGAAGATTTGGATGATGACGATGATGATTTTAATGATTTTGATTAAATAAATATATTGAATTAATAAACAATATTTTTTTTGATTATTATATTTTTATATTAATCTAATTAATTAATTTTAAATCTTACTTTTGTTCCAGCAGTTTTCTTAGTTTCTCATATACCAAATGAACAATTTGAAAAAAGTGTATATACTTTGTACACTGAGCAAGAGTTTTAAAATATTTCAATGCTCTCGAGAAAAATATGGACCTTGTTTTGCCCTGCCTACGTTCACAATCTTGTAGCCTCTCTGTTTTTATCCCTCAGAGAACTCAATGAAGAAGCCAATGTTGGACGCAGACTTAGATAGCAAGTTTGATGGTCATCAGAATTCAGATCTTCTTTAAATTAGTACTAATTACTCAACTGTGATAACATATCTGAATTTAGCTTTACTAATGTTCTAAAGATTCAAATGCATTTTCAAGAGGAACTTTTTCATACATTATTTAAATGTTGTGTTCTTTGTAGAATCAACAGTGTCTTGGCAATCACTTGAAACACCACTTCTGAACTGTTCATTTTATTGTTTTAATTTAATTATTTATCTTTTCTTTATAAAACTCATTCACCAAAAAAGGCTGAAACCTGTAAAAAAACAGTCACTACTAACAATAAAATACACTCCTTATTGTTGTTAAATGCAGATGAAGGTATTAGAGTTTCAGTTTCAGAGCTATGAGCTGTTGTAAAATCATGATCTTCTCCAACAAGTGAATCAACATCTACTCTTAATTTACTCGTGTTTGGTATTTCATCAATACATGTAAATGGATCAACAGAACATGAGATTACATTAAAACCTCTTTTGCATTGGCACATACTCTATCTCCAACTGATACTTTCATTGGTATTGTTGTAACTGATGAAATTGTTGGTGAAACATGTTAGAATTTAAATTCACATGTATTTATAATTTCTTTATCATTCATTTTCACAGTATGGTTTTGTTGGCAAGTGAACCACTTGGAATTGTACACTTTATCATTGTGTATTCTTGTATATCAAACAAGTTAACATTGGTACATTCATTTTCACCAATGATAGTTTTTTATTTGGCCAATGGTCATTATTTATGGATCCATAAATAACTAATGATCAACCATGAGTAGTAATATAACCATGGCCATTGAGAAGAGGTTGAGATTTATATCTTTGATTTGATTTTTGGCCACCACCAATAACTCTAATTAATCTATAGATTTCAGATCTATTATCAATTGTAATTCTTACATTTCTATTTATACCAACTCCATTAACATCAATTACAAAAATTTCAAACAAATGGGGAATTGTCACACTTGTTAGTACTAAAATTAATTTCACAAACACCAATGGATCAACCGATGATAATTTTTTTAGCTGAAGTTGATATCAACAGATAAATAGGCAAACCTCCTCCCAATAATACAATATATATGATCTACACCTTATGGATCATCCATATTTTATTAAACTTGTCTATTGATCATTAATTCCAACCTTTAATACCAACGACCTTAGTGACTGAACATGTAATTAAGTGGTGTAAAACAAAACAAATAAATTATACTATTATTATTATAATTAAATTAATTTATAAATGAGAGACTGATTATTGATATGCTTTATTCTTAACAAAAAACCCAGCTTTTATAGCTTTGGAAAAATATGAATTCAAATTGGATTTGACTATTCTTTACTGGAATTGATTTACATACTTATGTAAATCAATTGTATATTCTTGTAAGGTCACATGTATTGCAACTGGTGCATATACGGTTGTTTCTCATGGATAAAATAGGGATGTCTTTACCGTATCACCCGATTTTGTCAAAAAGTCGGTTAAAAATGTGAAAAGACACCTGGTGTCTTACAAAACAAACCCGACAAAAGAGAACCCAAAATAAAAAATATTTCGCCCAACGTGGGGCTCGAACCCACGACCACACGATTAAGAGTCGTGCGCTCTACCGACTGAGCTAGCCGGGCTTTCATGTTTTTTCTAAAAATTTAGACTTATAAAAACTATAATTAGGGTTCAAAAATTCAATTATCAATTGAAAATGGTTGGAACAACAACCATTTAATATTTGAGTTTCACTAAAATAATTATAAAAATTGAAACTTTATCTTTTCTTAATTAAACATCCTCTTTAATTGGAACATTTCCTAACGCGGGTGGTTTGAAAAAGTTGTGTATGGGTGAAGGGGGAATGTATAAATTAGGGGTGAGAATATAAAATAAAAAATAAAAAAAGAGAATGATATTGATTAATTCCATTTTGATCTATAATCAATATACTTTTATTGTATGATTCTATCCATTTGAAGCAACATCTATACATTTACTAAATTCATACTTTTTTTTGTTTTTCATTTGATAAAATAATATTCTCTCTTATACATTTGTATTTTATTTTTTCTGATTGTGTTTTGTGTAGTAATAATACTCTACTATACCATTATTACAATAAATTTAAATTTACTATAATTAGAATTATTGTAAACTATGGGACCCATCAAAATATTAATTTTATTCCTTATCGGGACAATAACTTTATCATTTGGACAAAATGGAAACAATAATAACAATTCCTCATCTTTGCCTGCACAAAACACATGTCCCGTGGCCGAGGAAATATACACCACGCATGGAGGATACTGTAATCCTTTTGTCAGACCTGGGGGAATACGGGTAAACAATAGAGCCGATCTACAATACAAAATCACACCTCTCCCCGACATTGAGCTCATTACACCCGACTATACCCAATACAGTCTGGCGGTCGGCAAGCAGTATGCCATCACATGGAACTTTACCAGTTCCCAGTGTTTTGGATTTAAAATGATTTCGGTCGGCGGCCCCAAATACAGTGTGCAGGAGCCCCGCTGTCCTTTTAGCAATGACAGTGGTGTGATCACGTATTCTGGACCGGCCGCCAACCATACCATCAATGGCGAAAAGGTGTATCTACCTTTTTACTTTACACAAAGCAAGCTCTACCGCATCGAGAGCACTGACGACAGCGGGATTACATGTAAACAAGACATTGTGATAAACAGCGATGCAAGGAAACTACCTATACTCAAAACACCTACCCAAAACACCGATTGCTCAGAGATGTACAGGTCCTTTTACCTGGAAAACAGCGACACCTATGCATGGGTGGAGCTGTACAGTGTCTCCAATGGCCAGCAAACACGTATAAACTCGACAGACAACAACACCCACCCCTACACATGGTCCGACATCAACACTGACAGCGAGTATCTCTTAAAGGCCGAGTCGAAACAATGCGGAGTGCAAACCATTCCGCTGGCATTCCCCAAGCACGTCTCACCCAGCATCCGAACGGCAAACTGCGCAACGCTGATCGAACCACCCTTGAGTCTTGGCATTGTGGCCTACCACTACTATATTCAAGACCACACAAGCAACGTCATCAAATCTGCCGAAAACCGAGGCAACGCTTGGCTCCTCACCCGATTGCCTCCAGGCAACTACACACTGATTGCCATCCCCCTCACTCCCTTTATCGGCATGGGCAGTCAGTGTCATCATCGAATTCCATTCACTGCACTCTCTTGCAATGAAATAGGATATCACAAGAATCGTATCCTCATTGGCATATTCATTACACTAGCCATTGTCGTCACCATGTTTATCATTATCGTTTTCCTAAAAATCTACAAAAGAGAGAAACAACTAGCCGCCAACCAACTTTCATCCTCATCCTCGTCCTCATCCCAAACCATAAACTTTCATTCACTATCAACTTCATCCATCACAATAGGTGGCCCCACCACCTCCCCAGACACTGATCACGTCTAACATATTCTCATACCCATAGTAGCAATAGTCAAAAAATAAAATAAAATAAATACTTTTTAATAAATGATGGTCATCATCACGCAACCTCTCATTCTTAATATTCATATGAATAGTATAGTATAGAGTACATACAGTAATAACAACATACACATGCTATACAATATACTGCATACCTGCATACTCTTCCCACACACACACACACACAAATATATATAATATCCCAATTCTATAGATGTGTGAATGAGTGGTTGGTGACTGTATAATGTCCACACACTGAAAATCTTGTATTTATTTTTTTTGTCAATTTTCACATTTTTTTTTAAAAAAATTTTCACACAAATTTTTAGAAACACAAATTTCCTTACTATTTTATTTTTACCTCCCTGTATATACACTAGTGATCTTTATATATCTTTATTTTTATACTTTTGTAAACACACACAAGGATAGGAGACCACTCTCATTCATTGAACAATAACTAAAGCAAAGAGAGAAAGAATACCTTGATTTAGTTTTATCACCATCACCATCATCATCACCACTCTTTTGTAAACGCATACGTTTAATATACACTCACTCACACTCCCCTATTCATTTTCAATACTTTGTTCTTGTACACTTACCTTTACGACAAATAATATATAAATATATACATCAGCATCATGAATTCACTTCCAAAAAGAATTATAAAAGTATGTATCTTTCATTATCATTACTATCACTATCAAGTTGTCCATCAAAAACCCCTCGAAAGGCAACGGTTGATAATAGTAGTCGTCATCCAAACAAAATATTAATTTATTATACTTTATCTTTTAGGAAACTCAAAGATTAATGAGTGAACCAGGTAAGAATGATTGTTTATCAAGGAGATTATAAAGTGTATTATATATTTATTAACCAACAAACACAAAAAAACCTATAGCTCCAGGTATTGTAGCTACACCAGCAACTGATAATCTTCGTTATTTTAAAGTAACTATAACAGGACCAGCAGAATCACCTTTTGAAAAAGGATTTTTCCATCTTGAACTTTTCCTTACAGACGAATATCCAATGTCTCCACCAAAAGTACGTTTTCTCACTAAAATCTATCATCCAAACATCGATAAGCTTGGTAGAATTTGTTTAGATATTTTAAAGGATAAATGGAGTCCTGCCCTTCAAATTAGAACTGTTCTTTTATCAATTCAAGCTTTATTATCTGCTCCAAATCCAGATGGTAAATAATTTATTTTATTTATAGTAGTAGTAATAATAGTAGTCATGCATATATCTAACAATAATAATAATAATCATAATACTATAGATCCTTTAGCTAACGATGTAGCCGAACATTGGAAATCAAATGAAAAGGATGCTATTAAAAAAGGTATGTAATCATAATAATCATCATGATATAGATATAAATCTAGATATTAATGTTTTTAAATATAAATCTACTACTTTACAGCCAGAGAATGGACTGAATTGTATGCCGCCAGTTCAGAATAAATGTTTTTTACAACTATTTATAAATAATAAATCAACAGCAAAACAACAACAAACACATCATCTCCCTTTTGTACTCACTCTAATCCCTAAAAACAACTTGTCTTTTCTTTATTTGAATTTGAATTCATGTATCTATGATCCAGGAGAACTAATTTAGAAAATAGTGATGACAAATATTTGCTCAGGAACATATTGGGAGATTTAAAGGACCCACTATTTCTCAGTCGATCAATATATTGAAATCTTTCCATTATGGATTAAATTTAAACCGTCCATAAACAATGGACATGAGAAAAGAGGATATTATCAATTTGTTGATTGACGTGGAATGAATATACTGGTCATCTATGATAGTTATCATAAAACAGATAGATTACAAAAGATGAATTGTTTTAAATATGTTTTCATTTGAATGATGTAAACTTTGCATGTAATATAAATTTTACAATAAACAGACATTTCATTGTTTTTCAAACTATTTCCAAAAAAAAAAAGAAAAAAAAAAAAGGAAAAAATTGCACAATTTTTACTAATTTAAATTTACTTTTTGATGTTCACCCAACAAAAACAAAATAACCATCAATGAATATGCATAAACTAGTCAATCCATTTTTAAAAAATAGTTTTAAAAGTTCATTTGTAAATCCTTTTAAAGGTATGTGTATTTAGGGATGTGATAATGTATTGTTATTAACTTTTACCACCACTCTATAGGCAATACAAGCAGATTTAGTAATAATCTTTACAATGTTCCAAATCAAATAAAATCAAATCAAGTATTGTTCTACTCGACCACCACATCGTTCAACAATAACAACAATAATAATAGCAGTAATGGCAATAGTCACCAAAGTGGTAATAGTAGCAGATCTAATAACCACAATAATGGATACCAATATCAACAACAACAACAACAATATAAATTCTCAACAGCAGCATCCAAATCACTTAAACCATTTGTGGGGATAGGCGGTGTGTTGGCTATTAGTGCCACCACAGCATTGTCTTCACCCGTGTTGTGTGAATCGACATTAAAAGAGTTGGACAACCGATTCGCCACTATCCCCGTCGAAGAGTATGAGGAGATCAAGCATCTACGTAAAAAGAGCTCGTTCCAAAGATTCCTCGGAATCACCACACTCTCTGGCGTGTTGGGCTACTCTTCTGGCTTTGCCACTCGAAAAATAGGGATGTTTGTCATTTTTGTCGTGGGCTCGATTTTCACACTCATTCAGGTGCTTTCGTACTACAACTATCTTACCATTCATTGGGAGCGTATATTCCGTGAGGTGAATCCCAAATTTGACAAAGAGAATCGTTCAAGATACTTTAGAACCTTTATCAACATCTTGACCAACAACCTTCATGTCAAAGCCGGTTTCCTCAGTGGTTTCTATTTAGGCTTCAAGAAATAAATCAAATTGTATACTAAGTGGGTATTACTATGCACCCACGTGCTGATGTGTGCAATATAAATAAGCATTTCACACCCACCTCATATTATCACCTTGTACCAAACCATGTATGGTTGTATACAAAAAAAAAAAAAAAAAACTAATATAATCCCCAATGCCCCACCTTGTGCCAAATCTTGATCAAAATAAAAAATAAAAAAAAAGAAATCAACTTATCAATGGATATTTATAGACAGGGATAAATAGACTATCGTAGTAGTAGATAGTAGCAGTCTATTTATTATGTGTATTTCTCTAGAGATAGATATAATAAATTTATTATCAGTGATTTGACATGACGTTTCATACACAGTCATCAACAATGACATTTAAAATTAATTTTTTAGCCGTTGGGGGCTATGTGGCACAAATCGACACACAAAATGCTTCCGATTACTTGACCTCCCCACCCTCACACCTTGTACAAAAAAATTTAAATTTTTTGTTTTTTTTCATTTTTTTTTTTTAATTTATTTTTTATTTTTCCAATCAAAACGATTTGTGTGGTGTCTCTCTCATTAAAGTGATAGACATAGTGTGTGCAAGTGTGCGTGGATGTGTAAATTAATATCTATATAGTTTCATAGGTTCATTATAGTAATAGTAGTGTTAGGACCCAAAATAGATAGTTTTTCTTTTTTTTTTTTTTACATTTGTCATCTATATTCACCCATTTGTAACCCCCGCTTTTCATTTTTTTTATTTTATTTTTATTCCCATCCCCCTAAGATATTACAACAAGATAATTATAATTACAACAGAGACATACAGAGAGATAAGGAGGGTAGAGGAATATACGTATACGTATACATATAATAGTAACACAGACTAGCTAATAGTAGTAATAGTAGTAATAATAGTAGTAATAGAGATAAAACAGATATAATATAATTTCAAGATGTCGAATGACTTCAATCATGCAATTCTTCAAGACACAGATTCTCTTGGAGAGAGTGTGAAATCAACTAATCCGCTCTTGATAGGCGTTGGCTATGAACAAGAGTGTGAGGAATTTAGGTTGGGTGAGAATGAAGATATGGGATATGACGACGATGACAATGAAAATGGTGGTGGAGATGATGAAATGGATTTTATAGATTTGGATGAAGAAGAGAATGAAAAAACAGATAATCATCATCATAATCGTAGACATCAACATCATCAACGACAACAAAAACTTAGATTAGAAGATCTCCAAAGCGATAATCAACAGCCACCATTGACTGCATCATCACAGTTGTTTACAACGGTGCCATTATATTCCCCACCAACAACAACTACAACAACCACCACAACAACATCAAATACAAACAAGCATGCAAGACGACTTAGTGCTATTGGAGCCAAACTACTTCCCTCTTCCTTGAGGAAAGAAAACACTGATCATTTAACAAGTAATACTAGTAATACAAATCATATAAATCACAATCATAGTAATAGTAATAGTAATCATAATAATAGTAATCAAATAAACCAACAACAACGACAAAGAAGCAATTCATATCAATCTAGACCAAATAAAAAAGAAAAAGATAGCCGAGTACAAATCATTAAAGACGACAATGAAATTGACAGCGAAGAAGAAAAACAAGACAGCGACGATGAAAACCAACGCGATGGTATTACATATGATAAATCAAAAAACAAAGAATCAAATGAAAGTAAAAAGTCATTTGAAAAATCACCAGTATATATTCATAAACAACATTCATCACAAGTACCAGAACAATATCTATCAATTTTAAAAGCATCCTATGGAGTCGTACAAAAGAAAAAGAGAGCTGCCATTGCCCTCAAAGTAGGAAGAAAATGGTTGACCAACATCATCATCATTCAAACATTTGGTAATTTAATTCGTGCCCTTCCAATCTTTGTTTTGGAGAAATATTATGTTATGTTGTTGATATTCTTTCAAGGTGAGTAGTATAGTATTATGTTGGTAGCTATAATATATTAATATCAATAATAATATAGCATTATTTTTAGTTATAGGTTCATATGGAGTTAAAAGATTAAAGAAATATTTAATATTATTGTATTCAATTGGTTGTTTTGTTACAACTATTTTAGATTTAATTATAACGTTTACATTTGCACATACACAGGACAAGATACCGTTCAATGAAGGTCAGTTGGCATTTTGGACCTATGTTGTGTTTGTATCGTTGTTGTGTACATTAAATTTCATTGGAGGTATTGTGTTGGGACTAAAGTTGTTTGTGTCGGTGGTGACACTCAAGGATCCCAGTCAAAACTCGTTGGTTTTGTTGGCTGCCAGTTTGGTTGGCAGTTTTGAGACAAGCGAGGACGACGAAGAGGAGGAGGCCAACAAACTGTCGCAAAAGGCCAATCGATGTATATTCTTTTACGGGTCCGATGTGAAAAAGGCTATGGCCACCACCAGCAGCATCAGCAAGAACATCAATATGTTTGACACACTAAAGCAGTCTGTCATCCAGTCCTACCAGCAATTGGCCGGCAAGACGGGTGCCAAGACCACGACACCGCGTTCGGCCGTGCCCACCAGCCAGTCGAGCTCGCATCTGCTCACCATCAAATCCAACGCCGTCATCACAAGCAAATACAACATCCTCACCTTTTTGCCCAAGGTCATCTTTTTCCAGTTTTCCAGACTCGCCAATCTGTACACTTTATGCATTGTAATCCTGTGCATGTTTTCGTTTTCGCCCGTCGGCCCCATATCGAGCTTTACGCCGTTGTTGGTCGTCATTGCCGTGTCATGTTTTAAAGAGTTTGCCGAGGACGTCAAGCGTCACAAGCAAGACAAAGAGATCAATAATCGTGAGGCCTATATATACCGTCCTCCCTTTTACCAAGAGGACCCCAGCAGCAATTTTGACGACGACTCGTACAACATCCTGTCCAAAATCCCCTTTCTCCGTGCCAAGGGCACCGAGTCGACCGTACCCTTGTACCAGAACCAGTCGAGCGTGGGCATTTACCAAAAGTGCCGTTGGAGGGATATCAAAGTGGGTGACATTATCTTGGTCAAAGATGGTGAGCTCTTGCCCGCCGACATTGTCTGCATATCGACCAGCAGATCCGACGGCCGTACTTATCTCGAGACGGCCAACCTCGATGGCGAGACAAACCTCAAGGTGAAAAACAACATTCAAAAGTGCAGTTGGATCAAGAAGCCCGAGGACTTGGACAACTTTATTTGCAAGCTCGATTACGAAGGCCCCAACAACGACATCTATGCCTTTGACGGTGTGCTGACCATATTAAAGGGCTTGGACATGAGCCAATCACTCGACAACTCAGTCACAGGCTCAGTCAACTATTCACCTGTGTCGATTGACAATCTGTTGTTGAGAGGCACCAAGTTAAGAAACACTGATTGGGTGTTGGGCATCGTCGCCTATACCGGTGTCGACACCAAGGTGGAAAAGAACAGCACCAAAATCAACCAAAAGAGAAGTTCGGTGGAAAGAGGTGTCAACAACAAACTCCTCATCCTCTTTCTCTTGCAAACCATCATCTGTATCATTTGTTCCATCGGACACAATAGATGGCATTTAGAGGATGACAACACAGCCAAACCCTGGTATATGGGCGACCAAACCAACACCAACTCGTTTATCTATGTCAGTTATGTGATTCTCTACAACACCCTCATTCCCCTGTCCATGTATGTCAGTATGGAGGTGATCAGAGTCTCCAATGCCCACTTTATCGACTCGGATCTCGAGCTCTATAGCCAAGAGACCGACACTCCCGCACAGGCCAGAAACACAAACATCAATGAAGAGTTGGGTCAAATCCAATACATATTCTCTGACAAAACAGGTACCCTCACTTGCAACGAAATGGTGTTTAATCAATGCACCATTGGTGGCCAAGTCTATGGCCCCCACGAATCATCACTCACTCTCTTAAGATTGGGATACCAAGGCGAGTTGTCGAGTAGCACAGTGAGCCAATCCTCGCTCGGCAGCAGCACCAACAACGCACTCGAGATGCACACCCCAAATCAATACATCAAAGAATTTCTCTTGTGTTTGGCACTCTGCAACACGGTCATCATTGAAAAGAAGGGCAAAGAGGGCGCAGATTTAGACTATAGTCCAACCAGTGCCAACTCGATTCCAACCTATCAAGCATCCTCGCCCGATGAAGAGGCCCTCACCATCACTGCCGCAAAGTATGGATTCATTTTAAAAAGCAGAGAAGGCAACATTGTCACAATAAGCATTCACGGCCGTGATGAAAAGTTTGAAGTACTCAATCTACTCGAGTTTAACAGCTACAGAAAGAGAATGTCGGTCATTGTGCGTACAGAGCAGGGCCAAATCAAATTGTATTGCAAGGGTGCCGATTCTGTCATCTTTGAAAGATCGATTCGCGACGAGGCCCTCATAAAGACCACCGAGAAGCATCTCAGCGACTTTGCCTCCAACGGTCTTCGTACGCTCTGCATGTCTGTCAAGGTCATTGAACAGCAAGACTATATCTTTTGGAGCAAAAAGTATCAAGAGGCTAGTGTGTCACTCTCTAAAAAGGCAGAAAAGGTTGACAGGGCCTGCGAGCTGATTGAAACTGATCTCCATCTCATTGGTGCCACCGGCATTGAAGACAGACTCCAAGATAATGTCCCCGACACAATCGAGGCCTTTAGAGAGGCCGGCATCAAGGTGTGGGTCTTGACAGGCGACAAGCAAGAGACTGCCATCAGTATCGCCACCTCGTCTGCAGTCATTTCCAACGATATGGAAATCCACATCCTCAACGAAAGCTCCAAAGAGGACCTCATGAGCAGACTCTTGGACATTTCCGAGAGAAAGAAGCTCTATCAAAAGTTTGAAAACACGGGCAATTGGGGCCCAAAATTCTTTGAAAACATGGCCAAGATGTTGAGACTAAATCCCGAGGACGCACCCAATCTATTGACCAACAAAAATGAAAACGAGCCACCTCAACACATGGCCATAGTCATTGATGGCTCCACATTGGCCTTGGCCCTTCACCCCGACCTCAGATACTATTTCCTCCAGGTGGCCAAGACTTGTGAATCGGTGGTCTGCTGCAGATGCTCGCCCTCCCAAAAGGCCAAGGTTGTAAATTTAGTGGCCGAACGTAGTTTTCTTTTTGGCGATGGTGCCATTACATTGTCTATTGGTGATGGTGCTAACGATGTGCCCATGATTAGAAAGGCTCACATTGGTGTCGGTATCTCTGGCAGAGAAGGCATGCAAGCTGTGTTGGCCAGTGATTTCTCGATTGCCAATTTCTCCATGTTGAAACGTCTCATCCTCGTGCACGGCAACCGAAGCTACAAACGTATGACCAAGCTCATTCTATACTCTTTTTCCAAAAACATTGCCCTCTCTATCTCTCAATTTTGGTTTGGGTTCTTTTCGGGATTCAGTGGCCAAATGATTTACTTTGACTTTCTCTTTACACTCTACAACGCCCTCTTCACCTCTTTGCCCGTGCTCACTCTCGGCACCTTTGACCAAGACACCAAGGAAGAAGACCTCCTCAATAACCCCAATCTCTACCGCATCTGCCAGTCCAACAAACCCTTCTCGACCCTCAATTTTATCTGGTGGGTCTTTATCGGCATGTGGCAATCGGCCGTCACATTCTTTATCACATTCTTTGTGTTGCAGACGGCCACGGTCGACGGCGGAAAAACCTTGGGCCTTTGGTCCATGGGCACAGCCGCCTATCTCTATTTGGTGCTTATTGTAAATCTTCAAATCAGCTTTATCACTCGATACTGGACAAAATCAAATATACTCACCGTGTCCCTCAGTGTTGTGGCCTCTTTTCTTTTTGTCATGCTCTACAGTGTGTTGTATATTGTCGAACCCTCTGCCTATCACATTATATTTGAATTGTTTTCCGTCGTTGACTTTTGGTTCCTCCTTATCATTGTTCCGGCCGTCGCTTTGTTGCCCTATATCATTGTATCTCTAAATGGTTGGCTATTTAGCTCTGATGAATTCAAGAGAAGAATTATGAAAAAGAAACATGGTTTCATTCAAATGAATGATCTTTAATTTATTATATTATAGCAGTAGTTTTTTTTTTTATTTTTGTTTTTGAATAAATACAAGTATATTGTTTTTCATTTAAACCAGTGTTGGTCTTTTTTATTTATCTCTATGTCTGAAGAAAAAAACTGAAAAAAGCTTTTTTAATACTACGACTGATTCCTCGAGACTCAGTGCTTTTTTTAAAGAAGTAAAAAAAGATAAAATTGCAATTGGAGCCAAAATTTATTAATCAGAAGTTTATCGAGAGAAGATCAACTACGCTCTCGATGCATCCCTGAGAACACACACCACAAAAAAATTCAATTCCAACTAACAACAAGCCACTAACCCCAATCACGGGCCCCCCCGTAGTTGGAATTGAATTTTTTTTGTTTTAATTAGGATGGAGACAATTAAATTTTTATTTTATATATTAAAAGATGACAGGTAAAAGAATTCGAATATGGGGATAGGGCTTTTGGGCAGACATCATCAAAGGGTTTGGGAAGGGTGATATAGGGGAATGGGAGAGAACCCTGGAGGTTTTGTATTAGGTCAGAGGTTTGGCGATAAAAACAAACATTTTTTTTCAAATTTCATGGATCCTTAGCTCAGTGGTAGAGCAAGCGACTGCAGATCGTTAGGTCACTAGTTCAATTCTGGTAGGGTCCTATTCTTTAAGAGGCCATAATCTTTTGTCGGTTTAAAATTGTTTTCCATTTATTGTTTTAATAGAAACTTGTAATGCAAAACGCATTACCGTTTTTGGAAATAATTCAATATCTCTTAATAACGGATCTGATATATGGATTATCCTTAAATAGAAAATTGGTTTTCGAATGCTAAACTATAAAAGATAAATTTAATGTAAATTAACTTCAGTTGGTCTGCGCACCCTTCTCACCCTATAAGCTTTATTTGTTATCTTTATTTTGTCTAATATCTATGTGTACTGATAATAAAATGATTTATATCTTTGTTTATTAAAAATTAATGTAATGCAAAACGCATTACCGTTTTTGGAAATAATTCCATAACTTTTAATATCGATCTGATATATGGATTATCCTTAAATAGAACATTAGTTTGAATGCTAAACTATAAAAGATAAATTAAATTTAAATAAACTTCAGTTGGTGTGCACCCTTCTCACCCTATAAGCTTTATTTGTTATCTTTTTTTTGTCTAAGATCTATGTGTACTAATAATCAATGACTAATATCATTCCTATTATATTGTACTGAAAACAAAGATTTGTTCTCAGATATTATTGTTGAAGATCTATATGATCTCTCACACACGATGAATCATTTTCTAACACCATCAAAGAATTAGTTTGTTGATTTTTTAACTTAAAATCCCACTTTCTCTTAATAGTTTATCTATTTGTGTTTGTGCACTTCAGACATCTTTATTATTTATCTTAGTGAAGTATGATAAAATGATAAATATTATTGTATATTAGAGATTTATCATAATAAGAATTCATCTTTTATTTATGGCTTATTAAATCTTGAAAAATTAATTTTAATATCTAATTTATTATTTAATTAATTTTTACTTTGAATAAATTCGGTTGGAAAACTACAGAATAATGACATATCTGATTCATTTTTAAATGATTATGTAAATAAACAACCATAGAATAACATAATTATTCTAGAAAAATTTTTGTTCGTTCCCAAAGATTCTTTTTGATCTTTTTGTTTTTTTAGTAAAAAAAATATCTGATTTGTAAGTCTGAAAACGAGAAAAATATGTCATTATTTGTCATTAAATTTTTCTCAAAAAAAAAAAAAATTAAATGTGCAGCGATATTGATCATAGGATACCACAGACAACACACGAGTGGGAATGGATTTGTATAATAAAATAGGAAAGATAGCAATTGCTAATCGTATGGGTCTATTGACATCACACATCACTGACGATCTTTCAACCATTTTTAATGTATCGTCGAGATGGCTTCCTGTGTTGGTGTCGCTGTTGGATCAGGGGAAATTGATCACACAGATTTCAACAGAGACAGCTCAGTGCGAAGCAGATGTTGCTGTGTTGGTAGACGAGATATACAAAGCAGGTCTTTTGAATGAAATTACAGACGGTGTCATTAGTTTATCTGAACAGGGACAGAAAACAACAGACGCCATTCTCAAGGACCAGGCCGCCGATGTCGAGGCTGCTATCGATGGTCTTGTTGCAGAATCCAAACACAATCTCTACGAAGCCTTGAGAGAATGGCAACAGCTATTGGATCAAAAATCTTTGTTGAAAAGAGTCGTCGAACAAAAGAAACAAAGAGAAAGCAAAGACGTGCAGATTGTCGACTATACAGAACAATATAAGAGTGCATTTAGAGATTTGAATGTCGAGTGGATATCAAAGTATTTTGTAATGGAAGAAAACGACTACAAATCATTAGACCATGCAGACGAATATATTATAGCAAAGGGTGGAAGAATACTAGTTGCCCTCTTGAATGGCGAGCCTGTTGGCGTTTGTGCTTTGGTCAAGATGTTCAACTCTCCATACGACTACGAGATGGCCAAGATGGCTGTGTCTCCCAAAGCACAAGGCAAAAGCATTGGTTTCATTTTAGGAAAGGCAATAGCAAATTTGGCCAAAGAGTTGGGTGCCTCAAAAGTGTATTTGGAAACCAACACCATCTTGATACCTGCAATCAATCTCTACAAAAAACTTGGTTTCAAAGAACTTGTTGGTGTTGTCTCTGCCTATAAAAGAGGCAACTATCATATGGAATTGGATCTTACCAAATAAATAAAATATAAATGTAATGATACTAATTAGATTGATTGATAGATTTACTCAATGATTTAAACACTGGTTAATTGTCAACTTTTAAGCCGAACCAAATGGAAATAGAAAAAACATGAATACAATTGAAACTTGATATTTTTCATTATATTTTACTAAACTCTTCATCCAGTACATAACTGCATATACCAAACAAAGAGGATCTTTAAGGTCCAAGGGTTGAGTTTGGTGTTGGTGATACAGTATAAACTCTTTTATCATGTATATTGTTTTTTAATTTCATACCTGCTGTTGGCACTTTTGTCTTTTTTATTGTTTGTATTATTCTTTTCTATTGCCACACTTTCAACCTATTGATTTAAAATGCAAAAATCAAATTCACTAAAGGAAGGTGATAATTCATTTTCACTATAGCTATTTATTCTGTTTACATTCCCTCATTCACTGAAATGATACATATCATAAAAGCTAATTTATGACATGTTCGAATTTCGTGATTATTGTTCATTAATGTAAGGTATTCCTATTACACTGTTTAAGTGACGTTTTGACATTTTCCAGCGGGCAAAATGATTGTGCTATAATAAAAAAGATTTTCTCATCAGATTATATAGTTCATTAGAGGACGTGATATACAAGACCATTCCTTTTGTGTATCACGTCTCACTTGTGTATTCAACATTCAAATACCAACCACATTAGTCATTGTTATTAAAAACAGTGAAACAAAACCATATGTCTTACTGTAAACGCATTACCGTTTTTTGGAAATAATTCAATATCTCTTTATATCGGATTGATATCTGGATTATCTTTAAATAGAAAATTGGTTTTTGAATGCTAAACTATAAAAGATAAATTTAATGTAAATAAACTTCAGTTGGTGTGCGCACCCTTATCACCCTATAACCTTTATTTGTTATCTTTATTTTGTCTAATATATATGTGTACTAATAATACAATGATTGTTTATTAATTTAATAGAAACTAAAGATAGATACAGAAGGAGTGCGCAAAACCGACTGGATCTGATGATCTTTATTTATTGTTTTTATAAAATATTAAATATAAGATTAATATTATGGGACACGACTCATTCCTATTACATTAAACATTGTTATTAAAGAATTCCAAAATAAAACCGATAAAGGATTTTCAATATTCAAAAGATACGCCCAAAGGGGGGCTCGAACCCCCGACCACAAGGTTAAAAGCCTTGCGCTCTACCGACTGAGCTATCTGGGCTTGTTGATTTTAAGAGGGTCAAATATATATTTTGTAGTATAAAATTTGAATAATTTTTTTTTTCTTCCTAATTTATACAAAAAAATCTTTTTTCCAATAGGGGCAATATGCAAGAGTTCCAACTGTCTACATCCTTATTAAAACAATTAAACAATGTTTTTTTTAAACTATCACCTGTATATTTTTTAATGGATTTTTTTGGCACCTTTGTGTTCATGTAATCTTCTGTGATAAACTTAAAATAATTAGTGACCTCACCATCTGAGGTTGAAGAATTGGATTTTGGATTGGAAAAATCTTAGATAAGCCATCAAATACATGATATGTCTCAAAACAATGTCAAACAAACATCACTGCATTCTTAGATAAATCTATACTCTGTCACTCTTACATAATACATCTGATGCCCAATTCGACTCCTTATTTTTCTGCACAAGTAAATTTGGAACTTTTTTCAATTACTCACCTTAAAACCCGACTCCAAAACCCCAAGAGGGCCTATCAAAGAAGTTTTGTTACTTTTAACCTTGCATTCACTCTTGGTAGATAAAAAGAAAATTTTTATAATAAAACAATTCCCAAGGTTTTCTGCGACTATATTGCTGTAAGGGGAACTTGTGATATTCCATCATATCAGATTGTGACAAATGAGACACAATAATCAATCACTTTTCCTTTTTTTATTATGGTTTTTAATGACTATCTAGTTAAATTATGGGTTAAATTAATATTTCATTACATATATTTAGATATTAAACAAAACAGTTCCCAAGGGTTTTCTTAAATCAGTAGAGAATTTTAATTGCAGTAAGGGGAACTTGACATCTTTTCATCTTGTCAGATGGGATACATTATTAAAACTATCATTCCATCGCTTTTTAATAGTCTCACAGTAAAGTGTCATCCTTTTATGGGTTAAATATAATATGCATGAAAAGTGATATAAAAAGAAAGTTGGGTTTTCGATTTCATTTCATTTTTTATTCTTCAAAAAATATCAAAATTGTCGAAGATTTTTTTAATTTGGCCCACAAATATTGGGTTTTATTAGACACCTGCCCCTTTTAATTATTAATTCGAAAGTTGTTGATGTGTGTTTAGCACTCAATTAAGCTCCCCTTACAGCAATTCTTACATTCTACTGATTAAAGAAAACCCTTGGGAACTGTTTTGTTCTTTTAAAGTTTTGCAAAATGTTTTAATAAGGTGACAAGGTGCTCTAGTACTCTCTAACAGATCTTAAAGGGAAAATCTTTTTTTGTTTGAATTAATTGTTTAAATGATTGAATGGTATCAAAAAAATGATCATTCTTTTATTTTATTTTTTAAAAATCATCCAACTTTTGTAATTTACCACCAGTAAATACAGACACTTGAGTGAGTTCATGTTCAGTTTGGAATTGTGTTGCTTTGGATGGATTCACCCTTCTCTTTTTATAGAGAATAAAAGCACCAACTAAAGCAGCAATTAAAACAGCCAAACCAATTGGTAAACCAACTGCAAGACCAAGATTGACTCCTTTTTTCTTTTCTTCAGTTGAGGATTGTGATGATAAGGATGATGAAGATGAGGGTGATGGTGTTACTGGACAAGGATTTACTATAAAATCGGAAAAATGCTTACAAGTTCCGGTGACATCTGCGACAGAGAGTGAAAAAGTACCATTGGTTGGTAATTGAAGTGACCATTTACCAGAGTGTATACTAGACTCGATTTGAGAATCTGCAAGAGTGATGATATATTGATATTCAACAGTGGTTATGGCTGGGACAAAAGAGGCAGAAAGACAAACACTGGAATCAACTTGGATGCCGATTGGAGATAATTGAGCAACTTGAACATCATTTTTGAATATTCTCTTACATCTTGGATCATCAATGGTGACAATGCTAGTGTAATTACCAACTTTGTTATCACTAAATACTGGTGATTGAGATGATGTTCCATTTAATGTATAGGTGATTTGATTGAGACCTTCAACATCGAGCTCATTGACAATTTGACCCTCAGTTCTAGATCCTGTGTTGGAGGCATCACAAACACCTGTGGATTGTAAACTTACACTTGGCTCGAAACCATCTACATTGTGTAATGATGTATCTACACAATATGGATTATCTTTGTGGGTTCTCATGATTCCAAACCCAGTTGTGGTAAAGTGACTAAATGTAATTAGAGAGGATGAAGTATCTTGGATTGGAAAAGTAAGTGAATAGCCATTAGAGTTTGGAGAAATAGTTTGATAAAATATTTGGGACCCGGTTATAGCAACAGCAGCTGTACCATCAACAGCTCCATAACAAGTTTCATTTACAATGACTGGATTAGGTTGATAAGTTGAAATCTCTCTGGCGTTGACATTGGCTTGACAACCAGTCGAGAAATGTGTGTATACCAAATTTTCCAAACTTGGAATATGGTCATATTGGAAATCATCCAAATAAACACCAGAGGCAGAGAAAGCAACATTATAATTGGCATCAAGAACAAGAGAGGGGCCAAAAGTAGAAGACGAGCAATCTGGTGTAACTGTTGGAACTTGATCAGGTGTATCAAAGGAATAATCAATATTTTCTACCATAATCTCTTGGGAGCAATCACTAGAAGCATAGAAAATAGTGAAAAAACTGGTGCCTCCTGATGGTCGACCATAAATGATATTGTCCAAAGTGTCACCTTGTAGATTTAAAGATTGGGATATTGATGAAATCACTACATTTGGATTTTCAGAATAAAATTGAATAAATGTTTTATAGTCACAACTACCCACCTCAGTCTGCGACAATACTCTGTATTTAAAGCTTGGAACCTCCGCAGTGACGTTGGTTGATGCCCTCCATGAACATGACATTGAATATACGGTAAAGTTGTGAACACCTTGTTTTAGATCCCAAAATGCATTGCCGTATTGTGTCACACCATCGTCGCGTGCTAATTTAGAAACCGAGTAGAAAATA
This sequence comes from Polysphondylium violaceum, assembly GCA_000277445.1. Taxonomy (NCBI): domain Eukaryota; phylum Evosea; class Eumycetozoa; order Dictyosteliales; family Dictyosteliaceae; genus Polysphondylium; species Polysphondylium violaceum. Next base: position 3,135 of record AJWJ01000112.1, on the reverse strand, counting down.
GAGTCATCTTTACTCTTTGGGAAAACCAAGATTGCACCATTTGATTCAGATTTACAAGTTGGATTGGTAACTGTTTGGAAATGAATATTGGCTTGGACAGCTGTTGGAACATGAATAGAAACATTACCATAGCAAGTTTCGGAAGCGACATCAATAAAAACATGATATACATCTGATGCAAGATTATTAAAAACACCATTGATTGCTGGGTCCCTGGAAGGGTAAATATACAAGTATGTAAATTGTGATGGGTTTTCAACAGTTATTGATCCATCTTGGACTTGGCAATTGGTAATTGGTGTGATAGAATATTTAAGTTCAAATGAACTTGATGCCTTTAGATTAATATGTTGAATTTTTACAATATCTGAACAATCGCCAAAGACAATAACAATGTCTCTTTCACCAAATGGGAGATAAGTAAAACCATAATGTGTAGAATTTGATATTGTTGATTCTGGATAATAAGCTTTTGGAGGTGATTGACCAGTTTCATCTTTAAATAGAATATAAGAAATTGAAAATTCAGATTCAATATAAATACTAGCATTACTCATATATCTACAACCTATATCATTAAATTGAGTTACTATAACATCTGGTGCACCAGCCTCTATATATAATATATAAATTTAAAATTAATATATATTCAAATACCGTATAGATCAAATATTATTCTACTTACCAAATCTATAAGGATCAATAGTTATTCCTCTTTGAACCAAACAACCATAAATTTCAATATAATGATACATGTTTATAAATTGATCTGGAGTAAAGCTAACTGTTTTGTTTTTTGAAAATAGATCCAAAGGAGGATAATGAATATAAAAGGTGATCTCACCTTGTCTATTACAAACTGGGTTTTTAGTAATAGTGTACAAGAATTCAACTTGATCATTAAATGGTTGTATCTCTTGATCTATACCTTGTCCATAAGCTGGAACTCGACAACCTTTCAAATAATATGATACATAATACTGAACGGTTGTTGTGTTTCTAATATAACCATCTGGATCGGAATAAAGAAACTCAGAGCTTTCGCCCAAGAATAAAGTCACATTTTCAAAGTCCAAGTAATTATAAATATAGAGATCAGTAGTATCACCACATTTTTCCAACTTATCAACTGTTTTAATAATAGGAACTGGGATTGGAGCCAATATTTGGATGGCAGAATTAGATTGACAAGAATCTCTAATAGTAAACTGGGAGTTGTAAGGACCAACAAACTGCTTATTTGTAAGGGTGACTGGATTATTATTTCTATCGGTAACACTGAGTCCAGTGTAGAGGGTTTCGTTATAGACCAAGGTGAAAAGAGCATCGCCACAATAACCATCAACACTTGCATTCTCTATGGTATAGTGAACATCTAAAACAATGTCTGGAATATAAAGAGTTGTAATTGTTGAACACTGTGCACCTCTGATCTCGAGATCAAAATATTGAGATGGGGCTGTAAAAGGAAGAGTCATTTGGGTCCCAACATATACATAGGCAAAGTCAATTGGGTTGATTGTTGGATCGTCAAAAACAATGTTTACCAAAGGAGTTGATGGACAGCCTTTATAAGGACTCATTGTAAAATGGAATTTTGGAAATCCATTTTCAATGAAAATTGGAACCTGTTGAAGACCACATGATTTGGATTGAAGTAGTAGAGTGTACGACCCAGCTGTCAAACTACTCCATTGACCAGTATTGATGGTAGTCAAGTTTGAAGGAGAATTTTGCACTTGTAATGCAAAACTAATATATTCATTATGATTGACCAATATAACAGAGCCGACACCTCCATTACAAATATCGTGTTTTACAGTGAGAAGTGGATATCCTTTGTTGGTATCTTCATACAAAATGATTGTTTTACCACAAGAAACATCACCATACTCAATCTTGAAATCGTGGCCTTGACCAGCAAGGAATTGATATGGTAGAGTTTGAGTCACTGCATCAACTGAAAAAGAAACTGGCTGGGGTAAAACATTTTCGCCGACATAATCTACACTACCAAGAGAGTAACGGCACTTGGGTTGCTCAAATACCAATTTTGGACCCTGTGCGACAATCTCTTCAGTAGACACACATCCAACCTCTGAAGTAAAGTTGTAGGTGAGTGTGTAGGTGGTGCCAACCTCCAATGTATAGTACAACATTAAATTGCCCTGATTTGGCTGAGCCATTGTGCTGACGTTAGCAAATGGTGTGAGACTGTGAATCAAGCCATTTGTGTTTTGAATCTCCAACACTGGAGGCATTAAAAATAAATCTGGATCACAAAATCCCTGTCTCACATTCTTGACCAACAAAGGGCATTTTGAAAATACATTACTAGTAGTACAAAATAAAATAAAAAAAATGATATAGATTTTAGATATATATTGCATTTTTAATCGAAATCATATCATATGTTATGGTTATTATAATAAAAACTATTTTTGTTTGGGATAAAAATAAAAAAGTAATCGTGAATGAACAAAGCCCCAAGTGCGGGCAGTTATTTTTTGATCAAAAAAAAAATTAAAAAAAATTAAAAATAGATTTTTTTTGAAAAAATTAAAAAAAATTCAAAGATTCAATCAAAACTCCCCCATTCCTCAAAGTAGGGCACTCTATTATCACATAGCCCAAATTTGTTTGAGGTTTGAGGTTTGGTCAAAAAAGGGTTCCAATTAAACAAATAATTGTTTACTATGCAGAAAAATGTTCATTGAACATAATTTTTTACATTTGAGCAAAGGAATGTGATGAGTAAATGATTTTGGTGCGCGTAAGGAGTTGATGAATGAAATTTAATGTTAAATTCAATTTTAAAAAAAAATATTAAAATATTCACACCATCTTTTGTTATAAAAAATAAATACTTGATCAACTTTATGAGTTTATATGTTGGAATCATAATTAAATGGGATAATAGAATAAGAAGGTTGAAAATGTCACATTTACTGTCAATTTCTCAATTTTTGAAATAAATCAAATAAAATTAAAAAAAATTCTTTTTCGTTTTTTTTTTCTCAAAGAGCTTTATTTTTTTTTTTCATTTTTTAAAAAAACGAGGATTAAAAGGACCAAGTTTTTTTTTTTTTTTTCATTAATATAGATTTGTACAAATAGTATTATATAATAGAATCA